>CM032769.1:8774125-8986854 GCA_019155195.1 Avicennia marina
CAACCGAATTCTGGAGGCACCATTCAAAGTTTTGGAGTGAAGATTAGCCATTGGCTGGTGTACGTGATGGTCAGGGGTTGATTAGATGAACTTCAAACAAGTTCAGTCGATTCTGGATGAAACTGATGCTTGGAATTTCTTTATCTTCTGTATTATGCCGATGTTAAACTGCAATTTATGCTATCGATGTTCCAGAAGTTGAAAGATCATCACCGCATGACAATCTGAAAGATGGAAGATAGATGAGTACTAATTCCAAGGTGAGGGCCAACAACATTCATGTTTAGAGTGAAGAAACGTGCATACAAAATATGGTCTATGGACTATGTATGAAGTCGAAGCAATGCTAATAATAAAAGATTTGAAAGGCTTTGTTTGGTTGGAGAATTGGAAAGGGATTGAAAATGATGAAAATTTTGTTGGAGAATTTTGTTTGGTTGTAAAATGTTGATGGAATGGAAATTTTAAAATTTTTTGAGTTTAATTTTATATGTACATGTGTGTGTGATATTTTAATGATTTGATAATATGATATTATATAAGAATAGTAATTAATTTTAATAAGATAAGTATATACTAATGCAAGTATACATGTGAACAGATGTGGATTTAGATTTTATTTTAAATAAATGTAAAGGATGAATTTTTAATATTTGTCTATGTAGAATAACTTAAATTTGAAATTTATGTGAATTTTGATAAAAATGCATGTTTTAATTGTACGACTTTGAAAAGATGAAAATGTTTCCAAATTGCAAACGGTTGACGTTTCAAAGGAGTCCCAACGAGGCTCTCCGTACAGTCCATTCTTACGAATTTCATTGAGAGGATGATTTGGTGGGTTTATAAACTTGTCAAAATATTTTAAAAGTTAATAAATTTTTTAATAAAGAGTTTATAAGCTATAGTATTTAGAAAAATATAAGTTCCTTGTCAAAGTTTTTTAATTTTATTTAATAAAAGAGTTCATAAACTCTAAAAATAAAAATAAGATGTT
This sequence comes from Avicennia marina, assembly GCA_019155195.1. Classification (NCBI taxonomy): domain Eukaryota; kingdom Viridiplantae; phylum Streptophyta; class Magnoliopsida; order Lamiales; family Acanthaceae; genus Avicennia; species Avicennia marina. Next base: position 8,775,123 of record CM032769.1, read on the forward strand.
TAAAATTTATAAACTCTTTAAAAATAGGTATTTTTAACTTATTTTTAAATTTTCTATAAGTTATTTTATTTTATATATTAAAAATGATATAAACATGCTTAAATAACATTTTTATTAATTATATTTAGTTTGTTTATATAATTATTGCAATAAAAATGATAATACAGTACAATTATAAATTTTAACAAAATGTTACAAGATGATCTTATATTTACTTGCAAATATTTATTAGGATTTTTTAAATAAAATATATAAGTTTATAAATTTTAAAAATATATTATAAATTATATAATCATATAAACTATTAAAAAATAAGTTTTAGCCACACCTTCTACGTTGAATCCACTAATTTTATTTAATCACTTGGGCTACGTTAGCTACCATTCACTTTTCTTCGTCCGATCAACTTCATGCAACCAGACATTTTACACCGTAAAATTTTCTCTCAAATTTAAAATTTTTCTCTCATACATATATAACTAATTAATTATTTTTCAATCATTATATCTATTCATAATCAAATCAATATCTATATGTATATACTTTTTCTTACTTTTATATATACTTATATTCTAAAAGTAATCATTATCTCTATATACTATCACATCGTTATAATATTAATATTTATTTTATACATATTTAAATATATAAATTCAAATAATTCATCGTATCAAACCATTTCTTGCAAACTACATAGCCCACATTATCTCCCAACAAACACCTCTCCCAAACATGGCTTTGATGTACATTCTGCCAAGCAAAGGTACCTTATGGATATTATGAAAGTGGATTAGATGTGGAGGATTGGCCAAATTTGAATTGAACTAAACTCACTCTATTCCTTGAACTGCAGCGGGGGAGGCTTTTGGGTTGAAGTCATACCTAATTTTTGTTATATGGCCACAGCCGCTGGGATGTCAGCCTGTGACCGTATTTGCAGCAATTCTTGGGGGAAATTTTGTTGGCAGTTCTTTAGCCACTCAATTGAAATTGTACGATAACCTTATTTATGAAGTAACTAGGAAAAGATGTACCTTGTTGAGAGCTAACAGGGCCAATTCATCCATGTCTGCGAGGGAGAATTTGTGGTACGAACAATGAGGATGTGCACTTCATTAATGGAGCATCTAACATCAAATATGGCTGATTAATTTGTGGGAAGTGCGTGTGTTCATGAATGTAATAATACTAATACTAGTAATAATGTGTGAGACTCCTCAAAATACTAAACTTTTATCCCTAATCATATTTATATTTAGTTAACAGATAACCTCCACTAATATAAATAGAATATATATATATATATATATATATTGAGGATTCAATTGTTGAAATTAACTTACATATACTGACAAAGGAGTTCATAAATTCTTATTTAAATTTAATTGCTTTTAGAGATTTAAAAGTAAAATAGTTTTTGTAAATACTTTTCAAATACTTTTTGTAAGTATAAAAATATATATTTTTTGATATTTATAAATTTCCTCTCAATCAAATTCATAATTAAAGTATTATGTCAGTCATACAGTATATGAAATTCATATGACTTATAAAAAAGGTTCATATAATTCGATTATTATACACGAGCAAGTATAATAGAATATACAATATTGAGTTTAGAGCACTCTCGTTCCTAAATAAATTGAAAACCATTGATATAAAAATCTACAACGGATCCTATCCTTCAATGTCACATATTGCTTTCTACCATATTGTTTCAACGGCAAATTTACAGGCACTTTTGGGATTTTCTTTAGTTGTCACCTTTAGGGCTTGTGTCAAATATAAGTAGTGAAGCTAAAGATGCGTTGACTATTGACGGTGGTTGATTTGCTATGACATAAATTAAAGACACCAAATGAAGGTGCTACAAAACTTTAGGGACCAGACGTGGCAACGGTTAAGTTAGCAGGTCGAATCGAGACTCAAGTATTGTACTTCATCCGTTCATCTAAATCAAATTCATCAATTTCATGGGTTATTTAAATTTGACCCACTAATAAAAAAATTATTATTTTTAATTAAAATTAAAGTTTAATATTTTAAATATTCACAATTTTACTTTTTAATTTTATTTAATTATTTTTTATATTTATATAAATATGTATTAAATTATTTTAAATAGATTTGCAAGTCTGCGGGTCACCAAGTGAGTAAACTTGAAATTGACTCATTTATCTTTTTAAATTCATGAGTTTAACTTGATTTTAACTTAAACCAACGAAAGCTTGACCCGAAGCCTGCTTGTTTTAAGATAAGTTTTTGAGTTGAGTCAGAAATTGTCACCCCATATGAAGGCCTGACTTATGAGTCTTGAAACAAAAAACTTCCCTTTAAACCCTCTCCCCACCAATCTTCTCGATTACCCAACCTGACACCTTGCATATTACAACTACCATTCTAGCTTATGTTTGGATATATAGGTTGTGATTAGATGAGCACCTTGTTTTAGAGAATGTTTTTTCTTGAGATCAATTAAGAAAAATTTTTGAGAAAATTGAGATAGAAAATTGAGAATTTGTATATGAATAGATGTAATTTGTGAGATGAAATAATAATGACAGTGACGCATCAGGAAGGTATTTGTGGGAAGTGATGATAGTGTGATATGTATTAATATTTTTATTATTATTACTACTAGTAGTGGTATTACTATTACTAATATTACCATCACCACCACTATCACCACTACTATTTTTAATAGTATTAGTATTAGCATCGTCATTCTTATCATTATTTTTCATTTTTTAGTATTATCACAACAAGTTGTGTTATTGTTGTTATTAATTATCGTTATGATTATTAGAAATATTATTTCTATTACTGTTATTACTTTTCTTATCATCATCCCTATTATATATTAAGAATCATTTTATTAATATTTGTATTATTGCTTGAATTATTATTAACATTGCTATTTGTCTTGTTATTGTTATAGTTGTAAATAATGTTATCACTATAAATATTATTAATATTGTAACTATAGTTGTAATTATTATTTTAACTATTTCTATCATCATTATTATTAGTACAATTAATATTTTGAATTCCCATTTTGGACTTATGTATGCTTTCTTTTCATCAACAATCATTTACAATGCCTAGGTAAGACAAAGAAATTGCAATAGGTTAGATTAAAGTAGCAATTCTCATCACCATAAAAAAGCATGAGATTCAACATGTATAGACATAATAGAAGATAAATATATAAGTGGCCACTAGAACATTGTTAAATTGAACATATTAATACACGGAAGTGCGCATATACAGGGGGCATCACCCATAGCACCCATGTCCAATCAATGGTGTCGCCACCAACTATGTCGACAACCTCAGTCACCCTGTTGTGCTCTTTAGAGTGCTTTCCTTACTTGAACTCTAATGACTAACAGCTCGCTACTCGTACACAATAGCCTTCCATAGGTCCCATGGGTGAGAAACTAAGTTGGAGGTTATGTTATTGGGCTCACGTGAGGATCCCAAATCAATGATATCAATTGAAGGCTGGGGTTGCACTTGATGGGGATCTATCGTTTGTTTAGAACTGATGTTGAAATATATGATAATGACATGCATCTAGTTAGGGATCATTCCCTATGGTGGAGTTGAAGGCCTAGAGAAGATCAAGTAGAGGATCTCGTGTAGTGGCTTGCCTATGTTGCCTAGCCAGCACCTCGGATATGGTGTCTCCTGCGAGCTAGATAGATTTGGTGCAAGTGAGGATTAAGTGATATCCTATAGTATGTGAAAATTGAAAAATAACATGCATGCTACTACTTTTTAATGAATATTAAAGGTCTTACCCATCAACTTCTGACATGATTAGAACAACAGTAGAAGTGAGAAGCATAACAACAGTGTAATTGAATTCAATTCTAAATCCTATGGATGTGAAATGTGCGTTAAAGATTACGAGACTCAATGTAATAGAATTGAATTGAACTTTAATGTAGACTGCTATAATTAACACATTAATATAGATCATGTGACCTAATGGAACTGTCAATGATGTGGACACCCCCTGTGACAAGAAGGATTCGTTGAAGGGTCCAGTTGGACTGATGACTAGGGCTTCCGCAAAGAGAGGCAAAAATGCAAATTAACACGCTTGTGCATAAATTTTAAGTGGATATCATGTGTGGACATAAATTTAAAGAGCCTAAAGAAGAGCATCAAGTAAATGTTCTGTTCTAGATTGATGACCCAAAAATAGAAGATCAAAAGAATTAATAATTATTTTATTTTATTTTATTCTAAAATATTTTAGTATTAGGCCACATGTAAGCAAGATCGTTAGGGACATAATTCTAGATGGGCTTATAGCCTACAATACCACCTATATATATTACGATAACTTTCATTATTAGACATAGAGTGTTTCCAATTAATTGAGAGTTATGTTCATTCCTAAAAATTGAAAATTGTGTGTTCAATTTCTTGTGAATTTCTATATTCTTAAATCGAGTCATTCTGGAGTAGTGAGTATGATTCGTGACATATTAATTAGCTGTCAGTGTGCTGATTGTAGCCATTTACATAGAGTTCAATTCAATTCCATCATGTTGGGTTGGGCGATCTTCAATGCACAATTCACATCTTTGGGATTTAGAATTAGGTTCAGATACGCCATTGCTATCCTTCTCTCTTCCGTCATTGTTTTGATCATGTTAGCTTCCCTCTCAAAATCTAGGGCCCACTTGAGCGTACTATTTTTGGTTATTGTACATAACACCAAGCAATCCAAAGTAGTGCAAAAATGAGACATTGCTTATCGACATGTGGGCTAGACATGACATTACCTAGGATACAATGAACTTGTACCTAAATTGGTGTGTGAGTTATTCATGATCCTGCATCATGTTCAGTTGTGGGCACTCGACATGAACACCCATGAGTGCATTGATACAGGCCACCTCCTTTGCGACTAAGCACTAGGCGCATCTAGCCTTATTGGAGGATAATGTGGATTCTTGCATGGTGACATGTTCCTAGATAAAAGACTTGTTAGTTCTAAGAGTAGTGTTTGAACAATTTCTATGTGCCAAATGGTGGCAACATGATTTCTATTACTATCCTATGACATGGTTGGACATCATATGCAATATGAATTTATGTAATATTAAGTGTGGGACACAAATTGGCAACATCATAACTACTGCTTTAGTTTATGATGATTTGGTCACATAAAGGAAAGCAACATTCTTGAAAGTATAAAACATTAACAATGGAACAACTAAATTAATACTCAAATGCGCTGTCAAGTACATTGCACCCTTCACCTCACCCCCCCCCTCGGCCAACCCTCTCATTTTTGAGCTATTTGGTCCCAAATGAGATTGCTAACTGTAACACTCTCTTCAGAAAGATCAAGACGATGATGTTTTGCTTAGCCTTGGTTGTGTGCATGACCCTTTGGGTCAATGTCAACCCAATTAGAGTTCAAAACTTTGTGTAGAAAATGATCATCATTGCAATATGTGATAATAAAGTTGTGAATCATACACATCATAATTACAATATCGACTTATGTTTCAAGGCTATAATTCGGCATAAGGCCCTTCAAAAAGGGAAATTATTTTTTAGCAATTCAAAGCTTCACTTAATGTGGTTAAAAATTGAGAAGTGGCGGCGACTGAACAACTCTCTGATGGTTCAAGAGTTCTAGAATCATGTCACTCTGGGATGTAGTCATGCTTCTTGCAATAAGGCCCCACAAACCCAAGATTATTTAGCATTTGTGACGTTTGCCACGTCAAGATACATTGTTACTCACCCACCTTACTTATTGAGAGCCTTCACTAGCAAACCCAAGTCATTACGGAGTTGCTGCCACGAAGTAGAGTAACAAAAAGATGCGGTCATCTCCACTCTCCTCCAATCGTCAAAGATGCTGACGCAGCTACTTGCATGGGCAACCACAACAGCACATGCACCCTGACATAGCCATTTGCCAACAGTGACGGATTTGGTGAAAGAGAGATGGATCACATGGCGATGGCTCCCATTAAGCTAAAGGGATGGAAAATGGCAGTAAAGCCATGAAGTTAATGCGGGAACTAGATGACGTAGCAGTCATTCACAACAACAGGTGGTGGCGGCTCTCATTAAATCGAAGGGATAGAGAAGGACGGTGAGCCACCAACTTGACACCACAAATCGGACAAGGCAGTGTCCATTCACGATGTGTGGTTTATGAAAACATGCAACAACGGGTTTTAATCAATCGATCTTAACAATAGACATTTGTCGATGGTGGCAACGTTAATCGACAGGGTGGCAAGTAGTAGATATGGATGAAAAGGATAGCAATCAGAATGAAGAGGGGAGTGACATGAGAATGCTGGAAAGAGGAGAGATGGCAGGGTGAAAGGAACAATAGTCGGAGTGAGGAAATCAAAATTCACTTGGACTAAAAGCTAGGGAGAAATAGAAAAAAATAGAGAATTTTTTCAAAGGAAAAATGAGAAAGAGGGTGCTATCTATGTATAATCGTATTTTTTTAAAAAAATTTTGAACTATCAAAATACCTATTTTTATATATGTTATCTATTAAAAAATAAATTTATCATTTTTTTCAATTTTTACATTATTGTTAAATATTTATTTATTTTTATTTCACCAAAATTTAAATCGAAACATAAATTTTTTTTTTCTTAACTAATGTTGATTATTAGGCCAAAATATAAATTGCTAAATCTTGCTAGTTAAAATTTAAAAATTTCCTTTTTTTTTTTGAAAACATAATTAAAAAATTTCAATAGGTTCAAATCCACAAAACCATTGCCGGCGCCAGGGCATATTTGGAACTCCCACACTTCCGGATCATTTTAAACAATATTGCAGACGCTGATTCAGGTTTTGATTGCATTGGATCTAAAGTACCAAACTGGCACTTTTCCCACCGGAAGATAAGTGGCGCACAGCCGTGCGGCTTGTTGGCGGAATTGGGCTACGAAGGTCACGACCATACTCGACTGGCTCTGCTCTAACCTTCGTCCACCTGACGTCTTCACTCTCGCCCTGTGAGTGCTCTCCCCTTACCTGCTCTACAATTTTAAATTAGTCAGTGTCATGCACCAAATGACAACTGGTGGATTCGTATCATAAGCCATCATGGTTTCAAAGAAGATAGAGTGTAGTCCAAAAATAAGTGAGAAGTGAAGGGGATGGGAAATTAGAAGAAGAGAGATTGAGTTGGAAAGAAGAAAATAATACAGAGAGAGGAAATGGCTGTACTCTTCCTTGATTGTTCGGCTTTTATATTTGAGATATAAGAAACAAAATATTAATTAGGCCTATCCAATTCTGCTGCTAACCAATATCCTAACTAAGCCTGACTGCATTTTTTTGGACGAGCAAACGTGAAGTTTGCGCAACATTTTTTCTTAATTTATTTAAGGTTGTATCTAACATTAGTTTTTCTTCCCCTTCAAATTTCTTCATTTTTGTCTGAATTTTTTGCAATTAATTGTGTCTCTGATGTCGTGTGTTTACTTATTTATGAATTAATTTACCAATAACAATGTTTATTAATTGATGAATTAATTTGATAATAATATACATAAGTTAGCCTCACTAATGCTGTGAATTTTTTGCTAATGGTGGGACGGTGGTAGAGTAATTCTAGTACACTCAACAATTCTATATATGAGTAAAAGTTAGAATAGGAGGCCAATTTATTCACACTTATTATATCCTTGAAAAGCAAAATTTGCAAGAGCCCACTTTGCTTTTGTTCTGTACAAGCAAAACTCTAAAAACTTTGGTTGTATAACGGAGGCGAGAAGGGGTGAGCTTTCTCTAGGATCTGTCTAAAGCTTTCTCGATTGGAATTTTCTTTTCCCTTACTTCACCGATATATAAAGTTTCTAGAGGTTACATCGTACTGCTACTTTTCAGCTTCATCCTTACAACGTTTCTCTGTTCTCTGTTATACCAAGGATATATTTTAGTTCTGCTCACGATTGCTGTTTTTTCATTTTTACTCTGTGGACATAGTTGGATTCTGTGGGTCATATTTTTATGAACCTTAACTATTTTACTGGGGAGTTAAGCACACTTTGGTACATTGATTACTTTACGCTTCTTTAACTATTTTAGGGGAGTCTAACACACCGCGTGTTTGATACATCGATTGCTCTCTGACACACCATGTGTTTGATATATTGATTGCTTGTTTATGCATTGGATTATCATTCTTCTTCTTATTAATTCCAAAGAGACGAGGAAATTTATTTTTTTTAAAAAAAGATTAACAATTCATATTTTCACATGCATCTAGGAGCTGAGTGTCTGCGTATTGTGAACAATTGTGTTGTTGATTCACTAGGACTACAGTACTCCTTCCTTCTTGTAACAGTTTCAAATGTGGCAGATCTAAATTTGCTTGTTTCTGAAAAGCTACACTTTGTTTGTTCTCACTTTTTTGTAGAGTTAATGAGTATGTTTTAGGTGAAAATCTAAAGATAGTGTGAAATAAAGGAAAAGAGATAGAATATGTAAGTTTTGGGGATAAAATTATGCCAAACAGTTAAAACTTAGTATAAAAATCTTTTAAGTCGGTCTATGTAATGGCCTCGATGTTTTAACTGGGAAATGAGTTGTGTTGTTGTAGCTTGTGTTTCAATTCTCAATCCAAGTATCATAACAAAGTTGGACCCAAACCCAACTTATTTTTGACTCATTCTTGAACCAATTGCTTCCTGCCCCTGCTGCAGTTCCCCTCGATGTCATCCATTGTCAACCCAAGTGCTTCCTTGGTTCGTTATATTTAGCAACCTTCCAAATGGACAACCTTGGTGATGACGTCAATAGATGAGTTAACTGGCTATGTATGTAGAAATGGGAGCAGACCCTCCCGTACCCCTTCCTGCATGTTAACTGCTTTGTTAATATATGTGGATTCAGTAAGTAAAACTGAAGGTAAAAGCTCACATTATGAATAAAATTAAAAGACATACTGAGAAATACCCAATGCCCTTCAATGGCTTCTTGTCTGTGACCTGCATCTCTGTGCCTAATCCATGCAGGCAAGCTCTTCTTTCTCTTTTAAACACTTGATTGATTTAGTTTATGAAATTGCTTATGTTTTCTTGAATTTTCCACATCTTTTAGATGTTGGACCTAAAGACAGTGGTTAGTTAAAATGCCAGACTAGCCACCTCACTTAAAATCACCAAATGTTGATACTTTGTTCCTATGGTAGTAGTCATGAATAGTTTGGTAGTGTTTAATATTTGTCATTAAGTCACTTGTTTTAGTTTTCCTAATTTATTTCTCATTGGCAGACATACTACCTACGGTACAGAGAACATTATAGTCATCTTGCTTTTCATACTATGCTGAAGACATCATTCTTGACTGGAAAAGTAAGCAATATCTTTTTATTTATACAATATAATTATGAAGTAGAGGAGAAAAGGGTTTGCAGCTCCTCCCCGGTAGCTTCATAGACAATGCTTATCTCCTTGGTCTTTATAGCTGAGGTCCTGGGGAAATTTCCTTGTAGCTTCATTAACGTCTCAATTAATATTTTATTTTGGAACTGGTTGTTTGTTGATGTGTGCAAGTTTTGTTCAGATTATTACTATTTTACTTGTTGTACATATGAATCTTCTTTGGGCTGTAATTAGCCAATGTGATGTATATTGCTTTAGGGCTTCATGAAACTCGACATATGTTATAGTGTAGGAAGCTCCTTTTAACTTTGGCTCATTGCACTTGTTTCTTGATTTTTGGTAGTTGCTTATGGCTTGTTTGTCTCGAACTATCATAACAATTTTGCGCATGCAGTTTTCATCTATCCCCCTCTTGCATGCTGGAGGACTCACCCATCTAAAAGCACATAGGACTAAAATGGAGCTTTCAATCACACGTCCCGATGATTGGCATCTTCATCTTCGTGATGGTGAACTTCTTGAAGCGGTTGTCTCTCACAGGTTGATTGCTATAATTCCGCTCATAGCAGTATTAATATTTTTCCTTGTTTTGCTGCTATGTTTAGTATCAGCTGTAATTAGATCTTTGCAAATTTTACCACTTATTAAACTTATTTGTTCCCCTAATTTGTGTATCTGTTTTTGTCTAATTGCCGTAATTATTACAGTTCACATCACTTTGGTAGAGCCATAATCATGCCAAACTTGAAACCTCCTATCACCACCACTGCTGCGGCATTGGCCTATCGCGACTCAATTTTGAAAGCTTTGCCAGAAAATAGTGACTTCGCTCCTTTGATGACTCTTTATTTGACAGACACTACCAGCCCTAATGAGATCAAATTAGCACGTTAGTCCATTTCCTAATATATATATTATGTGTTACTATTGGATGCTTACTTGATATTCTACTTCTCATACTCATGGTTTAATGTTGTTGTACATGACTCTTAATGGTATTAAGGCATGCATGGCTTGGATTATCATTTTTTTCACTATCATGTCTATGCATCCTGCCAATTGAATGGAAATGAGGTTTTATAATAAATTTACTCCGACAAAGGCTCCAACGGTTGTATAAAATCCCTCCAAGTTGGCATGTGGCTTGTAGTCTATCTCTAACAAACTTAATTATAGATTCATTTTCACTTGGTTGATGGACTAATTGGTTATTAGGCAAAAAACTCAGGTTGCAAAGATAATATAAATTTGTTAATTTGGAGGAACTCCTTTAAGCAACCTACACAAATATAAGTGTTTAGAGTAATTAATTATCAAATTAGACATCTCTTGCTTTAACTTTTAGATGGGATGGCCCTTCTACATGGTGTCAGAGTTAATCCAAATAGAGGGCCCAGAATCTAAATCTATTTGCAGCTCATTTACAAAAAGTGTTTCACTCCCAAGGATTCATGAGAAGAATATCGCCTGCATGTGAGGGGACATGTTAAAAGCAATCAAAAATTAAATGATTCATCTTCTATCTATTTGACGTGGTCATTCAACAATAGTTTATTTATTGATGAATTTCGAAATTCTTTCTACTAGAAATTTAGTTCCTGAAATAATAAAAATGAAGATATGAAAGAAATATCATTGAAAAAAATGGTTAGTTTTTTTTTCTTCGCTATCTGGATCCAGCAAGCAAGACAAATACCAACTCTTCAAAAAGTAAGTGCATGATTAACTGATGCTCATGGTGGCCGTTATGTGCTGTGGAAGTTAACTATTGAGCTTTATTTCATTAGTTTTTTATGCTCAATCTCATGCTTTTTATAAGTAATTGCCATCACAGGAGAGAGTGGAGTTGTATTTGCAGTGAAGTTGTATCCTGCTGGTGCTACCACAAATTCTCAAGATGGGGTAACGGATTTGTTTGGCAAGTGTTTACCTGTACTTAAGGAAATGGTTCAACAAAACATGCCTTTGCTGGTGAGCTTATCTTTGGCTTTTCATAAGAATTATGCTTGGGTTGATGGGTATTTTGTATTTTCTTTTCTTTCCATCCAGCCTACTCACTAATTTTTGTTATTATAGACATAGGCATATATTGTAGTTATTGGATTTCATAGTTCATCAAACTTGGTCTGTTCTGATGTTTGCTATGCAAGTCTAGAATTTATATCTTACTACGTGGTTAGTGACATTGGATGGTAAATATTCTTCGACATGTTATCTAAAAGTGCCATGAAAAAATGATTTGCCAGATTGGGCTATACTAGTAACTGGTATAAAAGCCAATGGCTTGCATTGGGGTGGAAGATTTATATTGTAGACAGAATCAATGGCACAGTATCTGTAATTATTTTAGGAACATGGATATAAAGGTTGAGAGCAAAGAACATTGTCATTTGCAAATTCATTTCTCATGGTTTGATAGTTTGAGACGTGATGGCCAGTCCTTGTTTGTTACATCCATCAAACAATCGTCCTGCTAGAAGCTAAAGTATTTTGGACAATATGGACTTGTGCATCATGAAATTTTTTTTTTAAATCATCTTGTAATGGGCAAATTGTTCGAGATTGGAAAATGATGGCTACACTGAAAGGCCCGGTGTTGAACAACTATTGTTAAATTCAATAAAAAATATTAAAAGGAAGGTTCAATGTTAGAGTGGCTTTTGACATTTTAAACTATGAAATGAGATGTTCTGAAAAACTACAATTCTGTGTACCTAAAATAAACGTGCTTCTTCCCATGTTTAAAACTGAAAATGGGCAACAGATCTACTGGCATGAAAGCATGATTTGGCCCTTTTTCAGACATTTGACTACCTTGATGTAAGAAACCACCGTATTTTCACTGTATGTAAACCGAGCAAATAGGACAAATTGAGGTTGGGGTTCAGTAAATGTGGTAGGCAGACCTGCACACTCTGCCTGGCGCTCTTTATTTATTTATCCCAACCTCCTTATTCATTATGCAACTCACACCACCATTATTGAAAGTAAATTTAAAAGAGAAATATTTTTTCAAACTTTAATTCAGAATATCCTACCAAAAAATACTTTAATATTCAATATTCAGCCATTACATAAATTTGTTTAATATCTTTACAAATTTTATTTTCCAAAACACTCAAATTAAATATAGGACAGCACTCACCATTAGTATCATTTTTTTATTTATTATTTATGAAACAAAAGCACCCAAAAATATCGAAATATGTACAGTATCAATGAGGACGAATGATTTCTGTTTTTTGTATAAAAGCATCCTGCAGACACAAACTTCTTAGAGCACTGTTGATTTGATATGAATGAAAACCTAGGAAAGTCAGCTTAATATGTCAGGGGAAGTCTTCTTATTATATATATGATCACTGCCGTACATCATTATACACTAAACATATGATCAATGGGAGAGCCTCATGCAGCGAAAGTCTTTGTAGGTCCATGGAGAGGTAACAAGTCCTGACGTTGATGTATTTGATCGTGAAAAGGTCTTCATTGACACAATTCTTAGCCCATTAATTCAAAAGTTTCCAAAATTGAAGGTTGTCATGGAGCACGTTACTACTCTAGATGCTGTAAATTTTGTTGAGTCGTGTGATGAAGGTAAGTGATGTTTGTGCTAAACAAAATTTGATTACTTTTGTGAAAGATGAGGCTCATCTTGATATCATTGTCATCTAAATCCAGTCATATTTTTCAGGATTTGTTGCTGCAACTGTCACACCGCAGCATCTTGTTCTTAACAGGAATTCTCTTTTTCAAGGTGGTTTGCAACCTCACAATTATTGCCTTCCAGTACTTAAGAGAGAGACACATCGTACGTCTTCTGATCTTTAATGCGGGAGCAATCAGTTGTTGCTGTCATTTTTTCTTATTGAAAGCATTTGCCTTTCTGATTGTTGTCGTGTTTTTAGGATTGCCTGCATAATTAGAACAATATTAAATACTACCCTGCTGTTACAACTTCCAATTTGGCAGAGTTGCTTTTTACCATTTAGGATTTTTAGTTTGCTATTTTCTTGATTGCTTTTAGTATCTCTAATTTCAAGTACATCCATGAAAAGATGCGTTTGGCGGCCATTTCTAGTATAGCATGAACAGAAGGCAGTACCCCTTAAGTTGACTTGTCAAATCTGTTCTGGCAGTTTTAGCGGATTGATTAATCTTCTCATCTTCTATATGCATCTACTCCCTAGTATTAGTTGACAAATTTGTTTTATGAAATGTTTATGCTAGAGTGAACTCTTTTTCCTAGTGATCAATGACCAAGCTCATTTTTCCATTTCATTGGTTGAACTTTTTTCGCCACAATTTTAAGGAATATCTAGTGTCGAACATTGTCTGCACCATGGAATTCTTTTACTTATCAATTTTGATGATATTTGAAGTTTTTTGAATTCTTTTTCTTGCGGATGGAGATGCTATTATATGAGAAAATTTCTCGCTTTTGATATTTAAGGGAAATGTTACATCTATGCTTTGAGGATATGGAATTTAATTGGTTGATTCATATTCTACTAAATGCTGTTTAGGACATATGTTTTCGTATGGTTGCGAAAATAATTTTTCCATTAAACGTTGCTTCTATCATTCTCCTTCAACCTCTTCATTGAAGCCCAACAAGACACTTCAGTTCTAGTCTTGGTCATTTGTTCTCACAAAATCTTATTCTCCGTTTGTTCTCATCATAGGACGGGCAATTGTGTCTGCAGTCACAAGTGGAAGTAAACGATTTTTTCTTGGAACTGATAGTGCTCCTCATGAGAAAAGGAAAAAGGAGTGTCCTTGTGGATGTGCTGGAATCTACAATGCTCCTGTAGCTTTGTCGGTGTACGCCAAGGTTTTTGAAGATGTAAATTTAGAGACCAACATATATTACTTGTTAATTTTCCTCATAGTTTGGCTTATATTCGACTTCAAGTCGAGGAGATGAAGTGCATTTGCGTGTGTATTACAGGCAGGCGCATTGGACAAGCTAGAAGCTTTTGCGAGCTTCAATGGACCAGACTTCTATGGTCTTCCTAGAAACACATCGAAGATTAAATTGACAAAGACTCCATGGAAGGTACCAACATCTTTCTCTTTTCCATGGGGAGATATCGTTCCAATGTTTGCTGGCGAAACACTCAACTGGCTGCCATCTGCCATTTGAAAAGAGAAGAAGTCTTAGGCGTTTTTGTTTTGTCTTTGCATACGGTCTCGTTTATGGTTTAAATTATGAAGAAATGTTTAAAATTTCTAATTCATTCTTTGTGTCGACGAGAATCATGCATGTTATTTTTATTCTTGTAATTACGAGGAGAAATCTTGTTATAAAGTACGTCCGCCGTGCATAAGCCTTTAATACATTGGGCACAAAATAAGAAGGATGAGTGTATTTCTAATCTAATCCAACTTAAGAGAAGGCCCTCATGGGATCTGATTTTCTCAGCCAATGTAGAACCCATTATGTAATTGAGCTTTTATGAGAAGTTTGTGCCAATACCTTCTATAAGACTAAAAATTGCAAAATTATTTCAAAGCCTTAACTCTTTGGGGAGTAAAGGAAGAGAAATGGGAAGGAAAGATTTTTTAAAAAAACCCAATCCAACAACAGCAACACTATGTTTGGTTCAAGGATTTTGAAAGGGAGGAGATTTAAAATGGTAGAGAAAGTAATTGTAGTTATTTAGTTGGTAAGGAAAATAGAAGTAAAGGGAAAGTATAGTTGGAGTGAAGAAAAATTATTTTTTCTTTTTCTTTTTCTTTTATGTCTTTATTTGTACTTTTTATTTGATTCTCCCGTCTTTTTCTTCAAATTCTCTTGATATTTTTTATCTTCTTATTTTAATTATTCCTTATACTTTTTATTATTAAATAAATTCATGTTTGTGATTTATGAATAAATTTGCACATGTGTAGAGTGGGAAATTTTTACTAGTATATTATTAAGTGCTTGGGTACATCTTGGTAATGCACAATAAACTTACATACCTACTATTTTTAACTGCATAATATATTACGCGTTTGCTCTTCTTTCAAATTAATTAGTTCATTTTTATCCTTTATATCTCCTTGGCCTTTTAATTTATCTTTATTTATGTTTCTTTCTAAAATTTTCACTTTTAATTTCATTTCAACTTTCTCTATTTTCTTATTATAAATTTATTTACATATACTTAATTTTCTATACTATATTATTAAGTACCTAAATGCGTTTTAGTAATATAAAATAAAATTACATATTTACCCCAACTTGCATAATGTAAAAAATCATACATAACTCTTATTTAAAATTATTTTGTTTATCTTCATCTTTCTTTATTTTTTTATTATAAATATATTTTCTTGTATTTAATTTTAACTAATAGTATTTTTATTATTTAAAATAAAATAATTTTATAATTTAAAATTAAGTTTACATGCACATAACATGTGCTAATTTTACTAGTAAATAAAAAAATGTTAATACTCGAAGTGATCAATAGAAGAACTAATTGACGAGAAAAATAATAATCTTAATACATGAAATTTTCACTCAATAGTCATATGGGACCAATTGAATATGAATGAAAAGATCAAGGCAAAATGAAAATTATACCCTCTCAGAACACATATATGTCTCAAAACACAATGGTTATGCTTGATTGTAGATTTTACGGGTTCCATACCCTCAAAGTTAACATAATTTAAGCATATTACTTTATATTTTTTTTTAATTTAAATTTAAATTATTCATTTTGTTGAATACATTTTCAAAATTTGAAATTTAATCATTATAGTTATAAATAATAAAAAATACTTATATATTGGCACATGTGCACTCACATTTAAATATAATTATACTTCGAAAATATATACTCTCACACTATTTAATCATTATTATATTATATATAATTATATCTATTTAAATTTTACAATCAAATATAATTTTTGTACTCAACAAAATTTCTCTCACTTCTATACCCAACAAAACTACCTACCAAGCATGATAAATAATTTCACATTTAGGTTTTTGGAGAAATCATAATGACAATTCATCAACATCGTTACATAATTCGTGAAAAAGGTTTAACTTTTTTTTTTTTTACCAAAAAAAAAGCTTAGGCTATGCTTGCTTCTAAATTATATACTATTCATTGCCACTTAAAAATAAAGTTTAGACTATGCTTGTTTCCAAATTCTGTATTATTCATTACTATTTAAAAATCTTACAAATCAAAAATCTTATCATATAAAATTTATTCAAATGTAAATTCAAATTTTATCTCTACTTTCTTTTATAATTAACTAATAATTTTTTAATTATTTTACTTACTAACAATTAAATCAACACATATTTCTAGAATTTTTTTACTCACATTTATTTTTTATTACCCTATAAATTTATAAATTATCACATCATTTAATTATTATATATATATACATATAATTTTTCTATCTACCTAAATCTTATAAACGAAATATAATTTCTATCTTTATTCAAATCATTCAAAATTTTCGACCTCTAATAATTAGAAAACACACATAGCCTTTCAAAATTTCCGACCTCTAATAACTAGGAAACACACATAGCCTTAAGTTTGATATGCAGACAAGGACCATGTTTATTTCCTTTCTCCTAACTATTCATTCAAAATTTTATAAATTTAACATTTTATTAAACAGATTTGATTCAAATTTAAATTTAAATTTTTCTCTTTAATTCATTAAAATTTTATAAATTAAATATAATTTTTATTTGCAAACAAATCACTGAAATTTTCACCCCCATCTTAATTTGAAAACAGATTGATAAATTTACATAAATCAAAAGAGAGACATAAAATACGTAGGTTGTCATAAAAGAATGTAAACTAAATGGTAAGAATTGTGTATGCGTCGAAAAGGAAAATCATATGCATAGTTTAATGAAACAATTTATTTTTATTATTTTTAATTAAATATAACTGAATAACATTAAATAGCAAACTTGCATATAATATATATATATATATATATATGTATATATATATGCATGAATGTATGTATCTCAAGAAAAGCACAAAACCTAAGCCAACTTGGCTCCTCTCGCGTGTCTAATGGCTCAGAAACTCTCAGCGATAAAAGGTTGGAAAGGGTATCAGTCGGAGCATTCCTTTCCCCCTTGTTCCTTCTAGTGCGAGGTATGTTGGTTTCCCTCGCTGGAATTAGCTTCAGGTCTATCCGTGTTTGTTTTCGCCTGGAGTAATTCAGATTTTATGTTAATGTTTGGTTTCTGTGAGACAGGAATTGGAAACATGCCCCGTAAAGGTTTTTCTAGAGTTGATTGTGATGATACCTATGATGATTATGAAGATTACGAGTACCAGTGTGCAAATGATTGTGATTTTGAAGTGGAGGAAAATAGTGAGCTTTTGCCCTCTCCACTGTTGCCCACTGTGTTGTTATTTTAGCGCAATTTAAGTCTTTTCCCTACCTGATAACCTTGGTCTTCTTATAACAATTATTGGAGAATGTTTTAGACCGGCAATATCAGTTTTTCCATTCAAGTCGAGTGATGATTAACTGAGTACTATACGTTTAATACCTTAAAAGTCTAATCTTGGAACACTAAAAGAAAAAAGAAACATATAAAGTAAATCGAAAGCGGATGAATCCTTAATTGGAATTTAAGAAATTAAATCTGGTTTCTTCGTGAGAGATTTGAGGAAGTTTTCGCCTGGCACTAGCAGTGTATTGCTCTTTCTTTGAGTATGTTAGAACTTCTTGTTAGGTGCAGTTCTACACTAGGTTGGACTCTTCGGGTATATTTTAGAACTTCCAGGAATTCTACGAGGATGTATGAAGAGTCTGTAGTGGTGTATTTGCCTTTCTGGTGGACTCTTTGTCTAAATCCTTCACTAATTACAATGGAGGGGCAAATAGAAATCCGGGGTAGTCAATTTCAAAATCATTTCATGTTTGGACTCTTAAGTATTGAAATCTGTGGTGGAAAATTACACATATATATTGACTTCTGGACCTTAAATTATTTATTAATTGTTTATTTTGTTGCAAGGCCTTGTGATCTCATTTTCAGTTATACAGTTAAATTGTCAGAATTTACTGAGGCAGATGTGGCGGACTGAGGAATAGAATCAGCAAGCGTGCTTTTTCGCGTCATTGTGAAATTGAAGCATATAAGCATAGTATAATTATTCTTAATAACTATATTGCTGCTGTAAAATCTCTGTATTTTAAAATTCAGATTCTTAACATTCCCCTAAAGTTTACTGAATGTTGTTAAAAATTTGGGAATTTAATGAAGAAATTGGAGACTCCTTTTCAACCCATGAAAATGGAATGTAGGTGTTAACCTACCATTTAAGATTTAGCAGTGGGTTTATGTAAACTTCTACCTATAAAAGGTGGAATTTGCATCTGCAATCTAATGTCGTGATGTTTCTTGGTCTTAGTGTTGGAGAAACAATTCACTTTCTATCCGAAACCACAAAGTTCATTTTCTATCCAAGTGACAGCGTTTTGAGCATCAAACTGATAAGGAACACATATGGCAGTTTTTAGATTTTATGTGACTTGATCTATATTCACTGTCTTTTACTGATCTTTTTTGCATACAGTGCTTGCAAATTGAGATACATTAGTTGATTGATTTTCTGAAACAGGGGCGATGACTCAAACAATGGCAAAACAAGAATCTGGCAGGAGAGGGGTCTGGTATTGCCCAGTTTGTACCTATGATAATGAAGATAGTGTGTCTGCATGTGACATATGTGGGGTTTTACGAAATCCTTTGGTCAAAGTTAATTGTCAGAGTGATACAGCTGCAGGTATAACTTTAGTGACACTCAGTTTTATATGTTTCTTTTTAAATGCTCTTGCTGATATTGAGTTAGATATAATAAAAGAAACATGCTGATTTCTGGACTTCTCCATTTTATCATTCCATGCCTCGGGTTTCATACCTTTTCATGGCATCAACATTAATCTTTTAATATGAAATTATCATTTCCTGTTGTTTTATCATTTCTTTCTAGTTTTTTTTTTAATTTTTATTTTTTATCAACAGGTACTTACTGTAGGTTGCATTTATTTGTACTCATTGGTTCTTGCATTTGCTTTCTATTTCCATACTTTTTTCTTTTTTTCTTTTAACTATTTTTATTAAATTCTTCGTAGAGAAGGTCCTTACCATGCTGTGGGTGGCATATGCAAAGATTCTGGAGCATCTGTGATGGCCAAGTCTCTTTTTGCATCATTGCCGCAACATATGGCCAAAAGCTGTATACTCTTTGAAACGCAGAATGATGTTTCTTCCAAAGATGACCAGCTTCACTTCCATAAACATCGAAATACCTGTGGCACTTTTCAAGAATTCAGTGGTGCTTTTAGCTCTCAAATTCATCACAAAGTTAACATAGGTTTGAACATTTTCTAAAGCTGGATATTAATTAGTAAAGAGTGATAATTCTAATAGACCAGATGGAAAATTGTCTTCTAGTCTATTGTATGGTTATTTTTACATTATATTTCTTGTTTTTGACATTACGCTTTGTGTTGATTGCAGCTCCTTTCAAGTTCGATGCCCCATCTCCAGATGATTTGGTATCAAATGGTTTGCGATCAGGGAAATTGAAATCCAAAGGTACGTTTGTACGGCTTGGAGTGCATGACTAACTTTTATTTTGGCCAGAAGTAATCCCAGTGGCTGTTTAGGCCACTAAGATTAGTCATCTGTTTAGACCAAAATTTCCTACATGGTGCTCACAAAAGGAACTGTCTGTTGAAGTCTTTCCATTCGTTAAAGTAACACAAAGAGCTGGATCAACTGGATTATGTTCCATTTCAGTGTTTGATCACTTTGTGTGGTGCCTGTTTTGTACTTTAATCAGATTTTGGAGATCTTGTTGTAGGTAACATTTCGAGTGAAAAAGAGAAGAATATTCTGATTGAATCAGAGTTAGCTGCCCGAGGGCCAGAGTCTTCTTCAGCATCAGTGACTAGAGAGAGACATAATGGAGTGGATGAGAAGCGTTCTGCTTCAGGCAGTGGGAACAACCCTGAGGTTTTTGATAGGACTACGGAGACTGATTCTTTGTCTTCTAAACCAAGGAAAGAAAAATTTATCAGCAAGGACAAAACAGCATCAATTTCAGAGTATACTCCGGAGACATGGATGATTCCTAGTGAAACAGATGATAGATTGAGTCAACTGAATCTTGCAATTGTAAGTTACTATCTTACATTCTATCAGAATACCCAGAAAGTTAACGTTTTCAGACACTTGTAATTTAGATTTCCTCTGTAAATAGTAAATCATAATTTATATTTCCTCTTTACATAGGTTGGTCATGTAGATTCTGGGAAGTCGACTCTTTCAGGGAGATTGCTACATCTTCTGGGACAAATAACTCAAAAGGAGATGCACAAATACGAAAAAGAAGCTAAGCAGCAGGTAGTAGTGCTATCATGTTTTTCTATCCCTTTGCCCCCATGCTTTGGAAGTGGATTGTTAAAAACATGTGCTTTTTGTTGGTTGACCAGGGGAAAGGATCTTTTGCTTATGCATGGGCTTTGGATGAAAGTACTGAAGAAAGGGAAAGGGGTATAACTATGACAGTGGGTGTTGCTTTTTTCACTTCTAGAAGGTATCATGTTGTGCTACTTGACTCCCCGGGACATAGAGATTTTGTTCCAAACATGATTTCTGGAGCAACCCAAGCAGATGCTGCAATTTTAGTGGTTGACGCTTCACTGGGTTCATTTGAAGCAGGCATAGATACCACTGGAGGGCAAACGAGGGAACATGCACAGTTGATCAGGAGCTTTGGAGTTGATCACATTATCGTTATTGTCAACAAAATGGATATGGTGGAATACTCAAAAGAAAGATTTAATGTAGTTAAGCAAAAACTAGGAACATTTCTCCGCTCTTGTGCTTTTAAAGACTCTCATATTGCTTGGATTCCAGCAAGTGCAATGGAGAACCAAAACTTGGTAGAAAATCCTTCTGACATACGATTGTCCTGGTTAGTTGCTTGTATCTGATGCTCTTTTCATTTCTTCTTTTTACACTCTAGTTCTTCATTTCATTTTCCTTTTATATTCATCGGTATGCACCTTCTAAGATGCTCTTTTTGTTTTAGTTGGCATAAATTCAGAGATCAAATAAGACTTTATGTCGTTTCTTGCTAAGTTGATTTATATCGACTCATTCTTTGACTCGAATTCAATTTGAAAATTTTCTCGGATCTTTGTTCTTATGATCTGGCATTATGCACATCTAATCCTTAGGCAAATTTGGCATCTTCATGGTTGCAATGTGTCATGTACTGCAAATTTGGGTGAGGGAAATGTTTCTGTTTTTTGGTCGGGGTTTCAATTAATTGTTTTATTTTGGGATATGTAATTCTATATTCTCTTTTATTAATCTTAAATTTTATATTAAATAAATGTGAAGACGACTTTAATGATCTTGTGGAGTTTGATGGAATTACTTCTATTGGATGCCATGCTGAGCCCTTGTAAAATTACTGCTGTTGCAGGTTTAAAGGGCCTCATTTGTTGGATGCAATAGATTCTCTCAAACTTCCTGCAAGAGATTATTCCAAGCCATTACTATTGCCTATATGTGATGTTGTAAAGTCAAAATCACAAGGCCAGGTGTCTGCATGTGGGAAATTGGAAAGTGGAGCTATCCGAGCGGGATGTAGGGTACAGGATTTTGTGACCCTTTTTTCTAGATAATCTAGATTTTGGCTTAGTGTGAAAGTCTTGTTGGCTCTATTTCAGCATTATAATTTTCCTTTCTGTGTGAAAATAATTTATATTTCTTAACCGGTAAGTTCTGAGTGTTATCATTGGAACATTTAATGCTAAATTCCTGGTTCCAGCAGTCTAATTAGAGTAAACCAACAAAATTTGTGACTACTTTTGGCTCCACTTCTTGACTTCATTAAAGAAAGCACTATCATCCTTGAAAGAATTGTGTACAGTTCAATGAAGGGCATCGAACTTGAAATGAAATCACTGGCCTGATTGGATTGTCCAGTACAATGTTTTGTTAGATGCTTAGACCATGCAACCATTCAACAAGCACATGTTGTCATTATAAGAGATGCTGGAATGTTAATTTTTGCAGTAGAGGTGCTGTAAAACATATGTACATGTATGTATGTGTGTGTGTGTGTATTTTAAATATAGAAATGTAGACATATGAAGACAAAGGTTGCTTTATGCTGAAGTTTACGATTGCACTAGTGGTTACTTTTATCATTATATTGTCTTTTAGATGATGCTATTTTGCCAAGTACCTGATGAGATTTCTGATGGCTTTATTTTATATTAAAACTGTAAAAGCACTTAACTATATGCAACATATTTTTTGTAAAGATATATAAGCTTTATGTTAGTGTGTTGCTCAAGGATTTTTTTTTTAATTTGTCTGTGCTTATATATGTGCAATTTTTCTGGAACTTTGGTTTTTGAATTTTGAAGAGTTATCAGGCTGTGGAGGAAAAGAGAACTTATCAATTCTTGGCGTTTTTATGCTTGCAATGGAAAAATAGAGAACATCTTATTTCACTTTTCCTTTGTTTGATAACAAGGAAGATAACTTTACAATTAATTTACTTTCCTGCAATGTATAAAATCTGCTATGTTTAACATTTTTTCTTTGTTTCAGGTGTTGGTTATGCCTTTAAGAGAAATAGCGACGGCTGGTTCTTTGGAACAGGATTCTCAGCTCTGTAAAATTGCAAGAGCAGGAGACAATGTTATAGTTAATTTGCAAGGTATTGAGAGCAATCAGATCACAGCTGGGGGTGTGATATGCCACCCTGATTACCCTGTTCAAGTTGCAAACCACTTGGAACTGAAGATCCTTGTTCTGGAGATTTCAACTCCCATCTTGATCGGTTCTCAGGTTGCATTTACAAATATAATAAAAAAGAGTGTTCATTTTGTGTTTTATCTTGTATCATTTGGAGGTTATCATAAATAGCCTTGTCCAACATAATCTCCATCTCAACATGTGCAGTTGGAGTTTCACATACACCATGCCAAAGAGGCTGCCAGAGTTGTGAAAATATTGTCTCTGCTTGATCCAAAGACAGGGAAGGCGGCAAAGAAGTCCCCAAGATTTTTATCAGCCAAGCAGAATGCTGTAGTTGAGGTTTGTGCAAAAATTCTCTTCTCCATCATCCCATTCCGTCTCTTAACTTCAAGAATCAATAATAACAAAATAAATAGTATCACAACTGAAGCGAATGTGTGCTCACCAGACAACCATTTTGTTTGCCTGTTTTGAATTTCAGAATGGTGCTCTTCATTAACCCACTTTGAATGTTAATTTTTCTCATCTCAGGTGGTCCTGCAGGGGCCTGTTTGCGTAGAAGTGTACAGTAATTGTAGAGCTCTGGGAAGGGTGTTCCTTAGATCATTAGGTAGAACTGTTGCTCTTGGTATTGTTACTCAAATATTTAAGAGGGAAGAATAGTTTCTATTTTATTATTATTATAAGGTTTTGACATGATATATTTGGGAAGATCCCAACTAAGAAAATTCAATTCCATAATCTTGAGTTAGTTGTTAAGTTGTGACTCACCATTTTTGCTGCATGTACGGGAATATTTTTGCATAGATTTATTGTTACGTGTAATGTTAGGTCATTCCCTGGTGTCTGTATCGACACCCATTTATCAAGAATAGAATGTCTTGTACAAAATCTAGTTATACTTGTTTGTCTGTGTCGCACAAAATGAAGTGTAGGGTATAACTTTTAGCCAAATACCCCACGTTTCTTCCTCACTTACTGTAAGTTTCCAAGATAAATTTCCCCAATAGAATTTGATTTGTATGAATTTCCACTCATCAGATTTTACGTGTAATACTGTAGGGCCAAATGTTGCATGCATTGTGTCTTTTTTATGTGGATCATGCTTAAATGATTTCTCATGATTTCATAAATTACATACGTTCACATGCGACGCATAAGCTTTTTATTAGATACATTAAAAAGTAGGTGGGTTTTTGTTTTTTTTTGTTGATTTTATGAGAATATATCTTCTTGCTTGATGTTAATTCTCTACGTGCCTACATGGGATTGGGACCTTTTCAATTTATGAACCCTAGCCCTCGGGAACAAACCCAATCCAAGGGTAACAGTTAGATATTTGGTCCTAGAGTTGAAAAGTGTGTACTAAAATTTACGGTACTGTCATCGTTTTTCCACTAATGTCTTTATGTGTTCAACTCTGGAGATGACAGCTATATTTAACAGTAGCCCTTTCCAAGATTTATCATTCATCGTTTCAAACGCATCAGTTTATTTCTTCCTACACATCATTCTTGTTTGGTTGAGCTATAATTCATTGATTGATACAACTTTTTCATGCAGTTGGACTTTGCAATGTGTCGTCGCAACTGGAATATAATGTTTCGAGGCTAGTAATGCGAAACTTTAGGAACACTATTAGAAGAAAATCTTTATGGACACAATTTCAAAATATGCAGTGTTGGATTCGCCGTGCATATAAAAATGGATATTTAAATGGGCTGGTTAGCTATGTTTTATTTTTTTAATAAAGAGAAATCTACACATTTTTATATATATTTTTTCTTATTTTTACGCATCTTTTAAGGGAGTATACTAAAGCACATCCTTAACTTTGTGAACAAACGTGATCATTTCGACGGACAAAATTAAGGGTATGTTTGGTTTCTTATTAGAGTGGGTAGGAAACTTCTGTGATCTTGTTGAGAAAAGTTTTTGTTTGGTTTGTAAGACATTAATGAGTAGAAAAATTATTTTTATATATTTAATATATTATAATAAGTAAATGATGTAATAATATATAGATTTATAAGGTCAAAAAATTAATATGAATAAGAAAATTATAGGGATAAATGATATTAATTGTAAATATGTATAATGATTGAAAAATTGTTTGTTATTTAAAAAGTAAGAGAAAAAAAAATTTGAATTTGAATTTGAATAAAATTTATGTGGTAAGATATTTGATTTATAAAATTTTTAAATAGTTGGTAATAGAAAAATAGGCATGGCCAAAGGAACTTGTAGATATATTTGATTTATAAAATTTTTAAATGGTAATAGAAAAACAGACATAGCCAAAGAAACTTGCAGATATAAAAATAATCGTTATGATATTGTAGGGATTGTGGAGTGGGATGGCATTTTCATATTTGGTGTTCATGGAAATCATTTTATAGATGCTTCCACGTTTCTTTTCCCAAACTGAAAATCTAGAAATGGTTCCGACTGCGTGATGATAACAACGGCTACATGGCTGGCTCCCACAACCAACAACCACTCAGTTAATGCCACGTGTATTAATGTCAACTCGCACCGGATTGCTTTTATAAATAACTTTAAAAAGAAACATTTATGAAAATACCCCAATTATGAAATTGTTTGTGAAAATAATTCATTTTCGTGATTTCATATTACAAAACGGAGATAAAGTATTTTCGTAATCTTATATCTACTCCGTGGAACAGGTGATGTATGAAAAGTACATCCATAATTCTCCATAGCCCCAAAGTACTGCATGGATAGATATGGTGAATAGTTAGGAGCCTGCATCACCTGCACTTAATATGGACTGTGTATGGTTGGATCAGGTATATAAATATTATCATGCTACTGTGGTGTAGCAAGCGTGCAAGAAACCTGTGCTGTAACGTAAGCTGAAGTGGATGAGTCTACATCAAGGTCCGAAAGTGCTATAGTACGAGATACAGAACAACGTTCACTGAGCTGCTCCACCCTAGGTCTGCTTGTGGATGGGCGCATCTCTGCAGACGCCCCGTGTGTTGTAGGGGTGACGTCCACTTCAGTATAGGCATGCAATCTTTTAGCCTGTCTCGTATGACCGCGTGACAGAACCTGCGTACAATGATTAACATCGCCATCAATAAAAAACTACTCCAACTCATGGACTTGAAAATAGATAAGTGTTTCAATACACATTAAATTTTTATTTGTATATACATAGAAGTAAATAATAAATATTATTTGTGATTATATACCATATAATCAGTCCATTACCTATCTTCGGGTTGAAATCCAGACTTTATGAAGGCAGTCGATGCAGCAATCGTACGGCGAGTGATCCGATAATACCAGTCAATATATCCACTCGCTACCTGGGGCACATGGCTGTAGTGTCTCTGTTTACCTACAACCACTGCTAAACTCCACCAATGATCCACATATGCCTGATGATATACCGCTCAATCTCTAATCGAACCCCCTCCACGACTGTCAATGGTGTATAAGCGATTCTTGTCGAGTCGGGAAGTAGGTGGAATGTCTTGCACTATCATAAAACTCGCTCTGACCGATGCATCTCCACAATGTCATAGAGGATGAGTGGATCGAGTATGTCCACATATGATGCCCAGATCTCGCTGACAATACAGTATACCACTAAGGAGCATATGATCGCTAGTTAAACTACACATTGTTTACAACAAACATCTTATCATGCTTATTTCAATTAAATATTGTACTAATAATATAAAATAATGTATATTCTAATAACAAACTTGTGTGTGTGCCTCAAAATCTAAAATCTCTCTAAAAATTCGTATACTGTGGCTACATGTCTCAATCATCTATCTCCATGCACAAGACTATCTGTATATTTATGAAGAAAAAGTAAAGGGAAAAGAAGCATATTATACATTTCTAGAACAAGTAATTAAAAAATTAATAAAAGTATGTCAAGATCATACGTAGTACCATACAACACTCCCAGAAGCGCTTCACCATTAGGTAAAGTAAGTGGACTTAGGTCAGAATGGTGGCTTATAATTTGGGGTGCAAGTCTTGGTATTCAAGACCATGCTCATATCTGTATCATTGGCAATATAATTACCATCATAATTTAATTCATGCTTGGAATCAAAATTCTATTATGTGAATATAAGGTGTGCAAAACATACCTGTAAAAGAGGCAATGGGTCAGAAATGGACGAGCGCCCTCTTTGGTAAGCAATACAAAGATTCCTGTACAGACATGCCAAAACTGCACTACTCCAACTATATCTGTCTGCACTATTCAGGTCAATGATCAAATCAAGGTAGAACAGTCTAACTCGGTTGTTGGAGTCAAGGAACAAACTGCCACCTAATAGTAATAAAATAAAGTCATGAGCCCACTGCTATACATCTAACTATGTGTTATTTGCATGCAATGGGTGCAACTCCATATACTGTGTGATTTATGCAAGGAGAAGGCTGTAACCTTTAAAATTTTGATCTCTCGGTGCCCAACCTAATACCCCTATGCAAATCTGCATCCACTATGCATGTGTCAGTCGAGGCTCTGTGCCAATGATTGGGTCGCTCTCCACCGGTAGATGTCATATCTGTATCACATTCTTTAGATTAACAGTGGCCTCCTCGAGCATGAAATGAAATGAATGTGTCTCTCAATGCCATCTCTCAACTAACGTCGTGATCAGGTAGTGATCTAGCTACAGCACACCACATCTGTATATGCCGTACAAACAGATACGGTGAAGTATATGAAGCATTTTAGGGTCCACTTCCTCAAAATGCAACCAGTAGCTATCAAGTACTTGTAGGGTAAGGCATCTATCGAGGGTGTCAGCCTAAACGTCTTTTGAGTAGTGATTCTTCTATAGACGCAACGCTGAGCTATCAATCGGACCAGGGTGAGCAGAAGTATCTACTGATATCCTATAAAAAAAAACCCAAAAGTTGATGTTACTTTAAAAATAGATTTTTGAATATTTTAAGTGAATTAAATAAAACAAAAATGACAGGAAATATATAATTAAAAATATAAATACTTGAAATTATTAGCTACTCTATGATTTTAATTACATAAATGGTTTTGTGACACTCTTCCACAAGTCAAAAGTGATTAAATCAACTTCTTGTGCATGCAAATAAAAATATAGACATATTGATACATTTATATTAAATAAAAGTTAAACAGGTATTTGATCAGTTGCGTTACAAAATTAAATTTCATACTCATACATTTTCAACTAAATATACATATTTTAGTGAACAACATATTAAAATATGTGGCATCACTACTGACTATCTAGATTCTCCGACGCGAACTTTCTGCATCTGCACATTTAATAGCTGCCTCACACATACTTGCCCATGATCCATTTCATTTGTAATGCGAGTCATTCGGTCCCACCCTCTGCGCCAAACTCGTCGAAGTTCTGCATTATGCATTAACTGAAATGGTGCAAAGTCTTAATAGTTTTCGGGCCACACTGCAGGTCACGTTGACCAATCACAACCTTCTGCTTTCACATTCGTCGCCTTTGTAAATCTATCTAAAAAGAACCCAACAACACAATCAAATGTAAGCTGAACAATTGAAATTATTGGAAGCCGCCTTGCACCTTTTAAAATTCCATTAAAGGATTCTAAAATATTTGTTGTCAGGATCCCTCTACGCCATCCTCCATCATATATCAGTACCCACTTCGCTTGGTTAATTGTCATAAGCCAATTCCATGCATCATGATTGATTCTGTATATCTCTTCCATGCACCTATTGAAATTTGGTAGCTCATCCTCAAACCTCGCCTTCCAACATAAAGTTTTTAGAACTTGCCTCTTAAATGCTTTGCTGAAGTTTGAACAAATATGTCTCAAACAATAGACATGTGTCCCACGTGGTTTTTAGAAAGTAGGAACCCTTTCCACAGCTGTGAGTAAGTCTGCATAACGATCAAGAATAAGACAGGTACGTTCCCTGTTGTGCACAACATAACGGCTGATCAAATCCAAAAATCAGTGCCATGAATCTGTACTCTTCTCATCCACAATAGCAAAAGTTAATGATAATACTTTGTGGTTCACATCCAGTGCCATAACAATCAACATTTTATGCTTGTACCTCAAACACAAGTGTGTCCCATCCACACTAATTACGTTACAGCACTGTTGGTACCCATCAAGACACAATTTGAAGGCCCAAAAACATACCCTAATGTGTATTGACTTTCAACACCACTCTCAATGTGACGCCATTCCACAATAATTCTAGATTTGTACTTTTGCAGGGTAGCCATGTATGCGGGTAACTTCTGAACTGAACTTTTTCACGTGCCATACACCATCTCAACAGCTCATCTTAAACCATGCCATACCTTAGTATAATTAACTTCAAACCCATATTTTTCCTTTACTGTTTGAATGATAAATTTGATCTCATAGGATGGGTTTTAATGAACCATAGCCAAAAGTAATCAAGCTATGGTGTTCTTGCCTAGGTTTCTGTGGTCCATTGATATCATGCTCGAGAAGCATGTGTATGGACCTTCATAGTTTGTAATTTGCCAAAAACCCAACATTGGCTTCAAAATAGCCCTTAAACCCCACTTATAGCCTTCTTCGTCTTGCTTGAATTTCACCTTCCATAGAACTGATGTGCTCTTTACCACTTTATATTCACACTGTGCAATACTGAATAAGTATTCTTTAACGGTCGAAATTACATGATTTTTATTATTGAAGTTCATCCCTACGAGCAATTCTCCATTATCCTCCTCATAAAATTTGTCTCATGTAGTAGGAAGAATATCCTAAGAATCTTAGTCACAGTCATTAGGAATGCTTTACAAAAACTTAATGGATGGGTATATATGTTGCCACAAACCTAAATATGCCTATATATAAGGTTGAGTTGATGTGCCAACGTACCCTTAGCTAATTCGTTCCTTTGTCGGTTCCATGATACTCACATATGCAAGTCTCTCATCATCATCCTCCTCTATGTCATCATCTGACGGTATATGTGTATCACCCTAATCTTGTCCAAATCTATCGTCATATGCCCCTGACACATCATCATACAATTCTATTTCTAGGTCATCCTCTTCATTCAATGTATTATCTAATTGTGGAGTCACATGTGAAGGTCATTTATCATAATTATGCTCTCTAAGACGTCCGTGAACCCCCATCTGTGTCAAACTTTCCATGATGTGCGGTAGCTCGCTTAACTACTCATTTGTGGGGCACGAGTGAAAAGCATGATCTACTTGAGGATGTAAGGTCTCGTAAAACTCCAAATATAACTCTAAAATATGGAATCCATTAATAGGGTTTAGGAAGAAATGTAGATTGTCGTAGGTGTTCAAGTTAATTACAGTAGCTCTATTATGTCCATGTCCATAGCTTAACACAAATGGCGTATAAAGTCTCAATTCAAATATATTACTATCAACACCACTCAATTGGTACAATCTTGCGAAAAACTGCATTAAGTTCGTGTCATGAGAGATAGTATCTAAGGCGCATGGCTCGCAGTCGTATCTAATAGAATTTACATATCACAAAATGGTGTCACCCCAATACGACACGATTTGTACATAATCTCCACTAATTGACATATCTTTATAAAAACAAGTCACAAAGAAAAATATTATCAACTCCATGTATTATCCAATTATGTATTTCAACTACTAAATTATTTTCCATATACTTCTAATTATATCAAATTATTAAGTGGATAATTTAGTTGTTATAAGATAATATCAAACTCCATATCAAACATCATATATATCAAATAGTAAAACAGTTTACTAAAATCCTAATTAATTCAAACATACATATCAAACAACAAAATATCTAAAAAAAATCAATTGCGACAACCAACTAAATTATTAAATTAATTCATAAATATTTTCTCACTAAGCATCATATTCACATATTTAAACTGCCTAAATATCATAATATTTCTATAGATACCAAAAAACATACACACATAATTGCCAAATGTATCTATATATTCTATAACAAAATATGCGTGTATACCTTATATAACCAAACTCTACCTGACTTTAAAAAGCAAACGTAGTCTTAAATCTCAACTCTGACCAATTACTATCTGTCCACATTTAAACCATATAAATGTATTGCATTCTAACATATAATATATCATATGTAAATAGATATTTAAAATAAACTCTAATTATTTTTTATATATTTAATTAAATATATATTAAGATTATTAAACTAAATTACAAAGTATGTATAATTTTTGTAAAGTATATACATATCAATGTGTCAAATATAAAACAAATTGTTAATTATATTGTTAAATTACTAAATTGTTAAATTAATCCAAATACATTTCTTCACTAAAATAACATACTTAAAATCATCAAAATATACGAATATCATAACATTCACAAAAATATTAAAAATATAAGCATATAATAAAAAATTTGAAACTATATTATATAACAAAAATTTAATACATACTTTAGAATATATTACATAATTTTAAAGTTGCAAACCAAACGTGGCTTTACATAAAATTTGAAAACTTAAATTTAATTTCAAACCAAATATTTTCGTGCTCCCTAATTTTAAAATTTAAATTAATATCACATCAAATACAATTTTAAACAGTAAATTTAATCATTTAAGCAATAATTTATTTTGACTAAATATAATTTTAAATTATTAAATAATTGAATTAATTTTTAATTTAATTACAAATTAGTGTATAAGAAAAATTTTCAAATAATACCTCAACATTTATATACTAAACACAATTCTAAACATATAATTTAAGAACATAAATAAAATTATGCGTCTTAACTATAAAATTAATTTATAAATTTACGAAAATAAAAAAAGAAAGAGATTAAGTAAATGAAAAAAACAAACCGATCAATTATTACTGCAAATTGAAGAATGCCGGTGTTGTTTCTATGCTCAAAACTACAAATTTATCAAATTAAACACAATATTAATCATATAATTTACATACATAAATAAAATTATGTTGTTTAACCATGAAAATTAAATTATAAATTTACAGAACTAAAAAGAAGAGATTAAATAAATGAAAGAAACATATCGATTAATTCTTACTACAAATTGAAGAATAATGATTAATTATTGAAAAAAAAAACAATTATTACAGGGAGAAAGATTTCTGGAGGAGTAAGAAGGATTTTTGAAGAAGTGAATCGAAGAGATTGAGAGAAAGACGAGAAGAAATCGATTGAAGTGAGGAAGAAAATAAACCAAATGGAGAGAAAATCGATTGGTGAGGTGAAGAAGAAAGCAATGGTCGCGCAGGAATAAGAGGAAGAAGATGCAACGTCAAGGAAATAAATGCAACAGTTAAAGCGTCAGACTAACAATTCCACGATTCGATATCATGGAAATGTGATTTCGTGAACTCGAATCGCGAAATTGGTTTTTTTTTTAAATTAAAAAAGTCAATTCTGTGATTCTGAATCACGAAATTACCCCGATTCAGGTGATTTCCGTGATTTAGAATCACGACATTCAATTTTTAATATTTTTTTTAGTTCCATGATTTTGAATCATTGAAATTATCTCGATCCAAGTGATTTCCTTGATTTTGAATTACGGAATTCAATTTAAAAAAAAATTGTTTTGTTATATATAATTATGGAATTGAATTAATTTCTCAAATTCCTCACCAATTGGATTATTTTAACAAATATTTTCTTTTTTTTTTTGGTTATTCTGACAAAAAAACCCCAACTCGCATCTGTTTGTGGATGTGACCTTAAGTGGGCACCTGCCATTCGGTAATCGCTATTAGGGCTGGGAGTTAGTTGAGCTACTCGACTCGACTCGTCGAGTAGCTCGACTCAAAGTTCGGTTTGAGCTCGAGTATTGTCGAGCTCGAGTCGAGCTCGAGCTACTCGAGTGACTTAACGAGTCGAGTTCGAGTTGACTCTGTGTCGACTTGACGAGTTTCGAGTAACTCGACTCGATGGCAATTTTGTAAATAAGTCTTCATCCCATGGCATTTTGGACATTTATTATTTTACAAATATATTTCCGATTAATTAATTTTACCTATTCGAGCTCGAGCTCGATCCAATCTTGTGCTCGAGCTCGAGCTCGAGCTGAGCTCATCCGCTCGACTCGAGCTCGAGGTCCACTGTTACATTGTCGAGTCGAGCTCGAGTATATCACTACTCGAGCTCCACTCGACTCGATCTCACCCCTAATCGTTATTGACTGCCCAAAGTAAGAAGACTTCAATAACACCTTTCATATTTTTGCCTTAATTTTATTTCACGCCCCATTTGTTTGGTCTTTCATTTGATGTTACCTTATAATTTTTTCAACACTTTTTCTTCCCTGAAATCCAAACAGAAACACTTTGTAATATTTTTCCATCTCACCGTCCGAAAATAAGACATACACATAAAGTAATAGACGACTGACATTGAAGAAAGAGCATGGGTTATGTTTGGAACCCAACTTTATACATCAAAACATCATTATAAATTCCATAGTTCCAAACATATTATTCAATGAAATTTTTATCTAAATTCAAATTCAAATTTTTTTCTTTTATATTTATAATTAATTAATTATTTTTTAATCATTACATATATTCATATTTATTTTTATTTATAATTCAAAACTAATAATAATAATTATTATATATATATTTAAATAAATCATACTATTTATCTAATTAAAACTTCATTTCTAGCATAGTAATCTTTCTAATACAATCCTTCTTAAAACACCATCCCCAACAAGAACCCCTCTTCTTAAAACCTAAACATACGGTGTTTATGTGATTAAATATAGTGACTGCAAACCGACAAAAAGCACCTTCATAAAAGACGGATTTGAATGTTTAATTGAAAGGGCCATATACGTAAATGTATAGTTGAGGGATCATTTTTTTCCCAATTGTTGTTATTATTACAATATTGTTTATTGTATTTATATTATTATTATTGCTACTAATACTAATACTGTTATTACCACCACCACCATTATTACTACAACTATTGTTATTACTGGATTGTCATCGTTGTCAAATTGCACAAGAAGAAAAGTAACTGCTGTTAAATGCACACAATTATTCATTATTTGAAAAGATATCACTCATTAAAATCTGGCCAAACTTACATGAAAAAGAAAAAAACGACATTGCATAGTGAATTATTTCCAGGTTGCGTGAACATAATCTGACTTTATAGTTCATTCAAGACAGTAGATCATGCAACTACTACGAGAAGCCAAGACACAGTGCATCCCAACACCAAAACCACACAAACTCTGTTCTGAAATAAGATAACGGGGTCAAAATACAAAATAATTAGCTATTCGAGAGTGAAATTTGTAACTGAGCACCCAAATTGTGCCCTTCTACACACACTCTCACAGTAAAATCATTCATGAGAAAAAGGGAATTTACAATGGAATACTAAATTGAACAATGATAATGGTACACACTGTACAGAGATCTATGATGCCTGCAAAGCCCTGACACGTGCGGTCAGTTCCTTGACTTGGTTCCTCAGGCGTTCTGGGTTGCATAAAAACTCAACAAACACCCGCCTTTGAAGTGCCATTTCTTGCGAATGATGTTTGACAATCTGCATTTCACAGCCAAAGGGAAACATGGTGAGGTTTGAATCAGAAGTGCATTTCTGTTTTCAACTCATAAAGAGGCCGGAAAGTTACCTCATTCTTCTTGCAATGTTCGAGAGTCACCTCTTCAACTGCTGTTGAGAGCTTCGAGTTGACCTTTTCCATTTCATCCAGCTCCTTCATCAGAGTCTGAAATAGACAAAAACAGAGAAGTATCACAGAGGTTCATTCCAT
Organism: Avicennia marina; assembly: GCA_019155195.1. NCBI lineage: Eukaryota > Viridiplantae > Streptophyta > Magnoliopsida > Lamiales > Acanthaceae > Avicennia > Avicennia marina. The sequence continues at coordinate 8,810,127 of CM032769.1, forward strand.
GCATTGCACGATGAAAGATGATTATAATATAAAAATTTTAAATGTCGTACCCAGGGTGTCAGGATTGGTTGTGCAGTTGTAGATGATGCAAATAATAATTGCTGCAAACTTTGAACAAGGGTGCAACTGAAACAAGATCAAAAGAAAGACATGAACAATGCTAACATCACATCATAAGAGGCATAGTTAATATAGGAGCAGGTGGGTTTTTATTGCGTGATAGAAATACGAGTAAAGAAAACAAAATTTCACAGTACAAATACATCACAATGAATTTCAGATACATAGGAACTTATGGGCCAGCTAACGGAGGGTCTTTCCCATGGAAATAGAGGAATATCAGGGTCCAGAAGAAACAGTAGTCACTAAACTTCAGAGCCCATTTTAGGAATTACAAAGCTTTCAATGGGGTTATGCTAAAAAATCAACACTCTATATTCATGGAAAGGATATGTGTGAGTGAATTGATCTGAAAGTTGAGTAATTACGTTGGGGTAACATGACATAGCTCCCACAAAGGGGCATCATAAGAATACATATGATTAACAAAATAACTTACAGTTCATTGATACATCTATCTCTGTCCTCAGGAAGAGCATGTTCTAGGTCAGATTGCAAAGCCATCAGGTCTGAATGAAGATTAGAGAGTTGTTGAAGAATGCCCGGAACAGACACATATGTAGATAAACCAGCTTGAGCATCTGAAAAATATGCATATTTTACATTATAAGTCCTTCTATTGACTTTTTCCCCAGAAAACCAAAACATTTCTTAAGAATTGAGATGTCTTACTTGAATAGATGCTCAAAAGATCTCTAACACTATGGAGAAAAGTGTCACGATCGTCAACTGCACCTTGTTCTGGTACATCAGAGGCCGCTTGTACCAATGCCATACAACAACCCTTGTCGGGTATACAGTGCATAGAGAAAAGCATAAATTAAAACAGTATCCTAAATTAAACAAGGCTCCTTCAAGGTCATATTATGAAAAGGATCCAAAATTAAACCAATAAAGTTCATCCATACCACTCGTCCTTTGCCAGCTGACAGGTAGCCTTGCAGCTCCAACTCAATAACTTTAAGCAAGGAATAGGCTCCAAGCATAGTTTTCCTTTCCTTTTGACAGGCTAATTTCAAAAATTGATGCCTTGATAGCTGATTAATCAAATGATTTATGAACTGCAGAAAGTAGAAAAACCCCAGACTGAGCCAAGTTGTATGTACCTTGAAAATATGAACTTATCAAAGTACTAAGCAATCAAGACTTGATGCTGTCCCACTTCCAAAAATAGTAAGTTCGGCATTTAGGAAATGGCATGTGCTACAAATTTACAAGCTGGCATATGGATAGTAAAAATATCATTCTTGATTCTCATCAAATTTAGTGAATGTATTCTAATTAGCTTCTCTATGGTGAAAGTTTGATTTCACACAATGTATCCTAATTCTTGGCCTATTCTCTCCAACAGTATAAAGAGATGCTTCTAAATTTTAATTTACCAATTTTCCAGGTGAATGCAAAGTAACCAAAACAAGCTAGACAGTGAAACACCAAGTAATAAGGCCATACCCATTCAATCCCATGGACAATTGAAAAAAATAATAACTATAATTTTTAACGATAATACAAATTAGAATGTTCTTAATGTTATTGGATTAATTTTGTTGGCTACAATAAAATTAATCGAGTAAAATGATATCGAATTGATCATAATAGATATCATGTTGCTAAAAAGAACTGGCAATAGAGCAATCATAATCTCCTCAATTCATTATTTAGAATGGAAAGTACATAGTTTATACACCCAACTTATCAAGGTCGAACAACCTGACACTTGCAAATGCAAAACAAAAAGATATCATCAGATGCTAAACATACCGTTTTTTGTCGATTAATATAAAATTCTTGACGCATGACTTTTAAATCATAGTCCCCTACATGTATGAAACAACAATGTATTATCATTAACAAACGGCAATGAACAGGAGCAAAGTGGGAAAGCTAGAAGCTTAAAATAAATAAATTTGAACTGAAATATGACAATTTACAGACAATGATTTATACCTTGCAAAATGTATGTGTCTTGTAGCTGCGCCAGCTCCCAGCAAAGTGCTGGAATAGTCTGAAGAAAGGGTGCAATGAAAAAACAAGTAATAATATTAGACGGTGGCAAAGAAATAGGCATAGAGCAGGGGGCATGGAAAACCAGAATGCACAACAAAATTAATCTTCTGAAGTCATTTTTGCATGACTTTTGATCAGCAAGGATAAAGGAGAGTCATTTCATCTTCCAGTACTCTACAGAAATCCTAGCACTTCCCTCAGCATACTCACTGATGGAATGTCTAGAGGCAACAATACTGGGAATCTCGAAGCTCCAGCTAGACTAATAATGGACAAATTCCAGGATGTTAATAACAGTACAAGAATATTGCCTTACATCTAGTCTTCTTCATGCTAAACTCAATTCCATTGATTCAGTATAACATTCCGTCTTAAGGCAATAAAGATCTTTTATGGACATGTATTACACCCCTCCACAATAATATAGAAGTGCTAGACCAGTAGCTAACAGCAAACTTTCATCAAATTAAATAGCTGAGAACATTTCTAGCTAACAAAAGATTGAGCAAACCTGCAGTTCATTTGCTGTATGATGTGTTACTTTCAAGGACAAAAAGCCACAGTTCAACTTATAAAAGCAGTCAAACCTTACAGCAGGAGTGGATTCAAAAAGGGTGAATATTCCTCTCCGTCAATATTTTTGGTTACCACGTTTTTCTTGGTGGTGTTTGGAGATAAGAGTAAGGAATGTTAATCTTATGGGACAAATGCTTGAAACTTCGGGGCTGCAGAAGATACGTGAGATGATTTTGTCCATTCAAGTGCTTTAATGCATTTAAAATACTATCTTGCTTGTGAGGATAACATACAACTCCATTCTGCATTGGCAACACCGTGAATTTTTACCACAAAAGAGCATACAATCCACATTTTTTCTCCCAAAGACAAGCATAGAGAACCTTGCTATCAGAGAAGAAAGTAAATTTAGCAATCACTAGTCACGTTAAAGTTCAGAAACTTACTAGTACATTTAGAATAACTAAATACCAAAGGACCAAGAGAAGAATGTATATCACAACAGAGTAAATTTAGCAATCACTAGTCATGTGAAAGTTCAGAAAAGATTGTTGGCAACCGCAAGAAATTTTCAATAAAATTGCAACTGGATTCAGCTTCAGACCTCAGATAAAAGCTTCTCTTCTTTGCGATATAAAGTTGAAAGTTCTCCAGCCAGTTCAGCATGCTTTCTCCTGCTCAAGGACATAAACAGTGAACAGAGTTTCAAGCCCCAAAGAAACAAGATTTTACTTGTGGACAAGACAAAAACGGATATCAAGACACTTGCACTGATTATGCACACGGATGTGAGCTCCACCACATAAAAAGAAGCGTGAGGAGGCTGCAGCACAATCTGGGTTATGAGCATTAAAGATTGGATAATGCACCATCACTACCTTCTCCACCACCAGAGTTTTAACTGTATACCTAACCTTCCTCTATGATCTACTTCAAGATAGCAAACAGATTTAATTATCCACATTACATTAAGCCATTTTTCTGAAAAGTATTCGAAAGGAATCACTGATTTTTCTAAGCACATTAACATCAAATAATTATGATTAAACAATTTTATTTACTCCTTTCCACAAGTCTATGGATTAGGAAGGATCTCACAACTTCCTAGTTCCTAGTTGCCTTCCCCACCTCACAAGCAAATAATCACCTTGATCATTCCACTAATCCTCCTGGCCAAATCAAACTAAACAGCCAAAGGAAGGTTAGAACAATCATTTTCATAATCTCACTGAGAGTTATTTATTTTCAAAAAAAGCTAGGGAACACGAAAGGAAAGATCTCTGTCAAATTCAAAGCAGGTAAACTACAAAAAAACGTTTCTCATGCAAGCAATTTAATAAGCCAACAGCATCCAGTTTTTTCCATGCCACATGAGACCAAAAGCAAAATCTGTACTTAGAGAAGGAGTATTACCGAAGAGAATGAAGGTCAAGATGGATATGAGCTTCATCTGATGTCACTTGAGCTCTAAGTGTCATTAGGAGAGCCTGCTGCTTGGCATTCTCAACTTGAGCTTCAACCCATTGCCTTTCACTTGTTCCAAATCTGGCACAAGAACTCAAAGTCACGAGTAATCAAGAGAAAAACATTCATCCTAAGGCAACAAGAAAAAGTCCCCTCTTAATAAAAGCATTGAAGACAATTTAAAATAGAAGGATCATTCTGAGAGGGATCACAGACAAAGCACTAAATAGATTACCACTGCCATAGGAACTTACTAATCCCTTGTTCCTGTAAACTAAGATAACAATGAAGTGTGACTAGAAACTGATCGAGAGATACAATTAAGATAAAATTTGAAATGCATAGCTTATACGAATAAAGGATCGTACACGGATCGAAGCCTCTGCAATTCAGAAAGACGTTGATGCTGTGCGTTTTCAGAATCTGACACATCAATTAGATAAAAGAAATCAGGAGGTGATTTCTGCACATGACAACATATTAATCAATCTATCCAGATATTGGTTACACAGGTAGCCTTCTTAGGATCTGAGATCACAATTATATAATGTGGATAGGTTGAATCAGCGGATAATGATTGAAGGTACTTTGCTATCCAACAAATTTATTTATTTATTGATTTTTATTTGGGGTGGGGCAGGATTAGGTCAACATGATCAAAGGCAAGAGCAAAATTATAGGAAAATGGGGAAGTAGAAAACTAGAACAAATCTACAAATGGCAATATTGGACACTGAACCTCTTTCTGAGTATGAGCTTCTATTGCACACACAGAAAGAGAGAGAAAGATACCTTGCACCAAGACATTCGATATCTCATTGAGACTCACCCCCAAGCATTTAGATTTCCCCTCCTCCGCCACCAACCTGTAAGGACCCTAATGGCACCACATAATCACAAAAAGACATAGTAAGTCTATTGTAATAAGTTCCTCCCCACTATACTCTCATCCAGTAAACCAATCTGTCCTGAAAACCCCTTTTTAGGCCACAGTCAATCTGAAACAAGAGTTCTAATTAATAACCAAGGATTTATAAATGCAAGCAACCAGCATGCTAAGGATTTAGAAGGCAAAGCTAGCAGCTTAGTATTAAATGCAAGCAAAGTTACAAAATGAGCACACCAATTATAACCAAAATTGCTGTCAGAATAGCAATTAGAAGTAGTATAATATTTTTCATAAGTATTTCATATTGCATTTCCTAGTTTATAGGAATGGTTTTTGTTTGTTTCCTTAGAGTGTCCCCGTTTCCTTTATAAAAACTCTAGAATTTATGTTAAATTGTGTCTTTAAGTTTGGTAACCACAGTAATTGTTATCCAACACCATAAATTGAGATGAAATTTTCATTAATCAATTATTTTCCAACACTTACTGTATCACCAAACCTTTTCTATCTGATCCTTTATGAACGGGAAAATGCAAGGCATAGCAAGTTAGAAATGATTACAATTACAACATTAATTAATAGCCATTCTGTTATTACTCGTTTGATTCTTTTGAGTCTTGCTCAAGCCGAATGACAAAAAATTACCATGTCCAATTCTTTGGATCTCTAAGAATTCACCTATCCCAATTACTAAAAAAGAAAAAAAAAAATCCTAATATGAATGATCCTGTATAAGAGCAAAGAGCCCCTCGAAAGCTTGAGGCAAATAAACAAATTTTTTCTCCACATCACCAAGCTATACATCCAATTTAATTCTGGTCATTGAATAAATAAAACTTTGACAAACAATAGTAATGAGTACAATTGCCACATTAATTAATAGTCATTACTTTATTCAAACAATCAACCAAAAACTATTATAGTCACAAAATTAGCAGCAAAAAGAGTTCCCAGGCTCAGCTATGATATGAGAACTGCAGCCAAACCATCCACTAAGTGAAACCAAGTCAAATGTCAGCCACAAGACCAAGTACAACGACTAACCTACAGGCTATGGTGATTAACATCCAAAGCATCGTGTTAATGGCCACAGGACATTCATCAAGTCTGCTTCTTGTTAAAGTTAAGCAGACAAATACTTAAAATCTATCGGATATTCCATTCAAAACTAGTGGCTGCCCCAGTTAAACTTTCGTTTCAATTTGCTAACTAGCTATTTTACAAGAACCAATTTTAACTGAGGGTTCTATCCACCAAAGGGAAAATGATATTAGGAATGTTCTGTACCGTGTCTAGTTGTTTTGAAAACCACTGATTTAGCTCCTTCATGCATGCGGCATCCATAAGCAAGTATGAGTGAAAATCAGCATAAGCCAAGTAGATTCCATCTTCTGTTTGACAAGAACAAAAAGCCATTACATAAAGAATAACAGATACATTGTCAATTTGCTAGCAGATGAAAATGGATATCCAAGGTGTTCATTTATCTCCTGCATTTTTTTAAAGAGATGCCCAAAGCATTCATTTTATTCTTACAAGCAGTAGAAAATCTCATGTTGAACAAGCTGGCATAAGTTCTTAGTTAAAAAGTCTAAAGCAATTCAAAAATAATCCTTCATCATAATGTCCCAAAATATCATCGGTATCAAATAGAATTTTTTATATTCTAGTAGGTTCAAATCAATGACAGAATTTTCTCATAAAATCCGTGAAATAAGGAAAAGCAATACCATCTCCTGAATGATAATGTGCCAACTCTTGAGCAGTAGAGGCCATCCGGTCAAGAACTGCGTTCATCTAAGTCACAAGTATAACAATTAAAAGGGTATATGTGACAGGTTGATAAAGGATTTTTATAAGGTACAATACTAGCCATATTCCGAAACAAATATATTAGCAAAATCATCCCAACCTCTACACAGCTTTAAAATAATGGCAAGGTCCACTTCAGGGATCAATTTCTACAATGACTTTCAACAAAAACTACAGTGTCGGTTGTGTGGTGATCCTATGTCAGATATGTCTTTGGACAAAAATGACTGCTTGACAAAATTTAAAGGTCTAGCACTCTGAAGTCACCAAAATTAAATTTTATAGGATGGAGATTAAAAGTGGGAAAATATCTATGGTCTCTATGGACAAAAGTGCAGAGTAAATGTGCTACTAACCACTCCAAAATGCACATCTGACATGGCAACTTGAAGGAGACAAAACAACAATGAACAGAGTGTATCTATCCAATTACGGCAAGACAATGAACAGGGCACATAAGTCCGAAGGCATGAAGAGGAACTAGAAAGAATCATTAATATTTTATCCTCTCATTAACTCCATTGTAGTCTGAATGCAATCCCCTTGGTTTTTCTGTATCTCTTTTCTTGTTTTAAATCCACAAAAAGATATAAATCCAAAATTCATCCCATCCCCCAATTAAATCATATTCAGATCAGCTTTTAATTTGTTACTTGTAGCCCAAATTAATTACTCCTTCTTTCTAGACATCTCAGCAGAGCATATATAGACCCAAGAAGTACTCCTATTCCTAATTTATTACTAGAAAAAAAAATCACAATATAGCCTCCCACTAACATCGAGAGCAATACCATATGCATATCCAGAAGTTTTTCTTATTCAACGCCCATTTAAACATATTTACAGAGCTAAATTTGATAATATTGGAATGGAAGAAGTATATAGAAATCAGAGACCACATAGATGCTCAAATGCCACTTGATTCTCCATCTAAAGTCCGTGAAATTATGAATTAACAATTAATCCCACCAAAAGGAAGAAAGAACTGCACATTCAAAATTAAATTGTGTTGAGTAAAGAAGTTGGCATTTATTAGCACACCTCCAAATTCCTTGCGGAAAGGCTATCGTCTATGGTAGTCAGTTGTCCATTTGCAGTGGAAGTTGCAGCAACTCGTGCCCTTCTCCCTTGAATTAGTGCTGAAGCCTGTCCTGTGAGCATATCATTTTGGACCTGTAGATGCCGGAGCTGTTTCTGTAACTCCAATGCTTCAGCTTTAGCTGCTAATGTAGCATCGCTGACCATAAAAGCAAGTGTAAGCAATAGACTCAAAGCAGCAAAAATGCACCATAATTTATTTATTAACATTTTCAATTTTTTAAATTCCAGCTTCAAGAGATAAAACCTAAGAAAATAAATCATATTAAGGAAAAAGACATGCATCAATCAAGTGAAAATGAGAAAATGAAATAATTACAAAGCTTTTGTTGGCCTTCAAAAGGGTGGCATTTTAATATTATGCTCACAAAATATCTTTTTCTTGATTCCATGCACTATTATTTGCTGGGGTTTCCTGACACCGATTACAATTCAACAGTCCAACTGATTCCTACTTCAACAATGTGTATCCCAACAAATTCGAATAACAAGTGGATTTAACTATGTCTACAAGAACAAATAAATTTATTTTAAGCACGTTTTCTCAAAACTTGTTATGAGTTGAAGGAATAGGGGGAGAGAGGGGCGGGGGATAGAGAGGTTAAATATGTCAGACCTTTCACCAATTATCTCAGAGTGATAAAGATGATTCTGAGGACTTTTTTCGTACTTGGTTTAATTCTACTAGTACTACCTTGAAAATTCCAAAAGAAGTTACCAGTATAACCTTCGTATATAATTCCATATCATTTATGCATTAAGTTGCCAAATATTCATATAATACAAACAAATGACACAACTAATGAAAAAACACTGTTATACTGTTATACAAGACTAAAAGAGAAAGAAATTCATCTGCAAAAGCACAATGATTCATCGTACACGAAGAGTCCCTAGTGACATCAACTTTCACTTAAATTTGTACCACGTATCTATGATCATAAAGCTTCAATGGATGTTGTATACACTTTAATTAACTATAATAAAAGCATCATTTATTTTTAAGTAATAATGAGATAGACAAAAAATCAGTAAAAACAAGTGTTGGTCATTAGAGTGCAAGTGGTGCTATATACCACAGCTTTATATTAAATAGGAGCACTATCTATAGATTACAGTGTCAAAAAAAACAAGAATGAAGACTTGCCACCAGAGCCATAAATGCAACATTTAACGGGCAGCATCACTTGACTGGTTCCTTTTACACGTAAAAGTCAACCGTGAGTGAATATTTGAATGAAATGCACCGATACAAGCCACAACACATAAGCTAACTGTGAATAGTGCTGAAATTTTGACAAATGACAAAAGTTAACAAATAAAAACTGAAGAATCCAAGAACTATGTGGTTCAACCATTTACATACAAACAAATGCCTAAAGGTACTAAGTCTAAATCATATTATTGTCTATTTAAACAGCATTTCAATAATTACCAATTTATAAGTGAAACATGAACTTCAATAATGGAGAAAAAAAAAATCTGCATCGCATTACATATGGTACATGTGATCTGATTTAACCAAATCAAATTAAATCCTACTAAATCTAATTTAATACATGATCAAAACAAATTCTATCAAATGTAATTTGATGCTCAACACTGTCCCAAAACTTGAAACGAAAATCTTGATTGAAATGCTTAATTTGAACAATGAAATTAAATTGTTAGTTCAATCAACAACAATTTGTATTGACAGATCAACAAAATTTGCACAAAATGAACATTGTGCAAAAACATTAGGACATTCCACAAGACTGTCATTAATGAGTAAATCGAATAATGATTCCATAGAATTAGCTTCATGTTGCGACAAACAAAACGTGATTAGTTTTGGTACCATGTTCAAAAGGAAACACAAAAAATTACATTATTATGTAGTTCAAACACTAATCAAAAGTGTCCAAAGGACTAAACTGTATTATTGTATCTTGAAATTCCATTACAATAATCATCTATGTATAAATGAAACATGATATCTAATAATGAAAAAAATCAACATGTCCATACCATTAATGATACTCAACTTACAAATATGATTTGACATTATCTTGTCAAATCTATTCCCAATATAATCGAAATAAGTCTTATCAGATTCAATTTGATTTCTAACAAATAGAGCACAAACTGTGCTTATTTGCAAAATTAGTCGCATGATCGTTATCTAACATTATTGCTGAATATAATTCAAAAAGCACTTCCAGGAAAATCCAAAGTATATAAGTTAAACACTAAGCTCCTGCATAGAAATTAGCATATCCAATTGGAAGATTTACTAGCTCCACTTTCATAATGCTCATCTAGAATGAAGCAACCATCATTTTTTATTCAATTTTTTTTTTGTCACAAAACTCTCCATTCAATGTATCTTACATCAATTTGCATCTGGTGCATTAAAAACCATCCCACCCTAACTTTTCATTAGAAAGATAGACTTACAAAAGCCAATTTAAGAAACATATATAAATTTTATGTTCCTCATCAAATATGGACCACCTACTAATACCCAAGTCCTCCACTCTATGGCTTGGAATTTCTATCCAAATGATCAATACAATCATGATGAAGCTACAGGAAAGATGAGTTTCCTTGACTTCCTCTATTTTCATATAAATGAAAATGGTTGCCTGCAAGTCACCTTGAAGATGATCATGCGCTGTGGAAGACTAATCAATGTAATATCAAGCAATTGCTCTTTTCACTAATCAACCAAATAACATAGGGGCACCTTTCAAATGCCATAACACATACATATAAGATAGCTTCTATAACTTCCTGAACCTTTCCTATTCCTTTTCTCAAGGAACTCATGATGAACCTTCCTTTTCTCCAATTAAAAATTATTGAATCAAAGAGAACAATCAAATCAAAATCAGACAATTATCTGATTTTCGGAATCAACACCAATTTTGGGTTCCTTTAGTCAAGCTTCAGTTAATAATAATAATTATTACCGTATTTCTTTCAATCCTTCTTCAGTTCCAAAAACGGCCTCTTGGGTGTCTCTCCTGGCCGAAAAGGCTGAAATGCTGTCATAAGCAAAGTCTAAATCTTCTCCCTAATGACAAGCAAAACATACATGCATTAGTAAAATAACAAAATTGTAGTTGGGAGGAAAAAATCATCCAAAATTCTGAGTTAAAGGAAACTAGATGATAGAATAACACGGTTAGGATGCCAGCATATGTAGGATTCATAAGCAACATATAACTCAACTACTAGATATCCACCCCCGCAACTTAATATATTCTCTTCCTAGTTTCCAAGAACAATTATAAAAGAGAACTGCTGGACTATCAAGACAGACGCTTTTGATAACAAAAGCCCCCTTTATATAGCTAACATAATTAATCCAACAGCTCAAATTAAAGAACAAAATCCAGATGTGATAGCTAGAATGTCATGTTGTCCGATAAAATATATTTCTTGACCTTAAACAATGCCCCAGATAATCTGTCACAGACTGCAAACAAATTAAGTCAAGTTGAGTTCTCAGTTGATCACGTAACACCATTATAGCCTTAAGGGGAAAATCTGGAGGCTAAATCCTTCTAGCTCCCATCAATATCATAGCACATAGCATCATGGGAGAAAAAAAGGAAACAGACAAGCATCATCCATAAGACTTCACTGAAGCTCCAAATCAAGAGAGTTTCAAGCTAGATGCACTGACTACAAAGGCTGAGGTGAGATAGAAAAATGGAGAGTGATCAGGAAAAATATTCATATGATCATACCTCCAAAAGCTTCCCTTCTTGTAGAAATTTCTCATACCTAGAAACAAACAGGACGTGTTTAACAACAACAAAAATTTGCATAAGAGGTTACAGTTTAGCACAAACATGTTTTAAGCAAAACAAAGAGAAAGGAGATTGCAACAACATGAGGTTAAAAAAAGAGAAAGTTACAAGCAAAAATTCCACGAGGTTAAAGCTTAGCACATAAAGTTGTAAGATATACAAAGAGAAAAAGAAAATTGGTATTAGTATTTACAATTTCGTATAACAGCAAGGAAACAAGAAGAGATATACTTCATAGATCACATTGAGAAACGACTAGTGTGGTTAGTGTCTGGAATGAATCTAGTAAAGATAGCTATAGAAGTTGAAAAGGCCGATGAGCCATAGTCAGATTACATATACTGAGATTACTTCATATAACTATCCAAGACGACAGTATGCAGAGAAAATCAGCTGAAAACGAAACTGAAAACGACAGGCATGGCATTTCAGTTCATGAGAATTTTCAGGGCTTAACCAAATGCCGTAAAAGCATACGAATGTACGCATTAAAGACCAGGTAACCAAACGTGAAAGGAACAAAATTTCAAAAAAGACCATTTTATCTCCAACAATTTTGCAAATTGGGTTAAAACCACATTCAAAAATCACTTTGTTCCAAAGTGTAGAAATGACCTGACAAATTTCAAATTGGAAAGGAGGTAAGAGGAGGGTGCTCACTGGGCGAGTTCGGAGGGCGAGAGAACGTTGGATGGGCGAAGGTTAGAGCAGAGCCAGTCGAGTATGGGCCTAACGTCCTCGTACTGGAATGGCCATTCGAAGCTGTCCGGGTCCAACGAATCGTGACCTTCGTAGCCCAATTCCGCCAACAAGCCGCACAGCCGCGCGCCGCTCATCTTCCGGTAAGACAAGTGCCGGTTGCTGCTTCAGATCCAACGCGATCTAAACTTGAATCAGGGTCTGCAATATTGTTCGAAATGACCAGAAAGTGTGGGAGTGCAAAGTACGTCTTGGCGCCGGCAATGGTTTTGCAGGTTTTCTCCTATTGAAATTTTTGAATTTCAACGAGCAAGAGTTCGCAATTTATTTTTTGGCCTAATAATCGGCATTTGTCAAGAAAAATAAATGTTATGTTCCGACGTAAATTTTGGTAAAATGAAAAATAAATAAATAAATAAATATTTAATAACAATCTAAAAATTGAAAAAAAAAAGGGATAAAACTAATATGTTAGATAACATATCAAAAAAATAAGTATTTTGATAGTTCGAAAATTTTTAAAAAATATGGCCGTGCTTGGACACGCACTCTCTTCCTCATTTTTCCTTTCTTCAAAAAATTTTTTAGAGAAATGTGTTAGTTTTTGCCATTTTCTAAAAAAATTCCAGAGAAAAGTTTACTCATTTTTTTCCTTTTCTTCTTTATGCTTAATCATTATTTTATACGATTTTTTATTTCTCTACTCTATTTTCTTGTTTCCCTCACCCTATTGTCTTTTCACTCTTTAAAACTCCCTCATCATTCAATCTCTTCACCAATTCATTCCATTGCCATCTTTTTTATCCATATCATACTGTCACCTTGTCTGTCAATATTGCCACTATAGACAAACATCTTTGAGATTAGCCAATTGACACCCATTGTTGCATGTTTTCCTCCACCGATCCTTGTAAATAACCGTCGCATCATTGGTTTGCAGTATTGGCTTGCTGGCTCTGCCGTTTCCTTCAACTCAATAGGAGTTGTCGCCTCGTGATTTATCTCCCTTTCACTGGATCTATAACTGTTAGCGTTGGTTACATTAAGTGCATACGCTAGTGTGGTGCCTCATACAAGAGGTGAAATTTGTGTCTTTGATGATTGAAGAAGAGTGGAGATGACTCCATCCTTGTTTCTATGCTGCATGCCGACACCTCCCTCTTCCTTTTTATAGTTTTTTTGTGGTTTATCTATGATACTCACTTAGGTTCCTAGTGGAAATTTTTGGTGTATGATGTGGGTGGCCAACAATGTATCATGGCGGGACTACCCAGTATAGGATTTGTAGCCATGATGTCATGGCCCTAAATCCTTCTTTTCGAATACTTGGAAAAAAGTCCCTTTTCTAAGTTTAGTTCTGTATTCAGCATGTTTGTAGTTGGTGGTGGCTTGAAGCTTTTTTGTTTGGCAATGTTTGTTAACTATTGTTGCTTGTTTCTGGCCTCTTGCTAGAGGCTATTGTTGTGGCGATTGGCAGTGGCCACCAGTAGTTTAGCTATACTATGCAATAACTTTTTTCAATTTTATGTTCTTATTATAATTTATAATCACTATTATTTAAGTTAATGAGTAATAATTCATAATATTTGATTTAAATGCGTATGTTTATAATAAAACTTTTAACTAATATTTGGTGTTAATGCTTGTCATGTGGTGGATGCCTCATTGATACGAAGTTTACAAAATGAATAAGGGCGCTGAAAAAGGTTGTAGGGTTGTGTATAATTGTGTTACTGTTTGTTGGTGTTTGTAAAAGTGTAGGGTAATGTAGTCACAATTCATGATGTATTGTTTAAAATGTTTTAATTTCATGAGCACACAAACATCTACATTTAGCTAGAATGTGAAGCCAGTCTCTTCAGTAGCTCTCTAAGAGTTGAATTGTTTCCTTTCGTATTTAATAGATGTTCTTGTAACAAAAGGGGGCTGACGTTGTTAGAAACAATAGGAAAATTGTGTAGAGTTTTAGTCATGAAACTTTTGATTACAGAACGAATGGAGTTGTAGCTTGCCAACATGTGGAGACGATGATAAGAAATCTTTTGCATGTTTTGAATTAGAGTGTAGGTTGTCACCACATTGAAAGCTTACAAAGACAGTTTAATTTTAACATAGTGGTTCAGATTGTTTACCTTTGGACAACACAGTTGAGTGTTACAATTGTTAACAATGCATATCTTCAGTATTTTACACATCTATGTCACATATTTTTGTTGTAGTAATCAATTTTGAAGTTTGTTAAGGGAAGACATGCCCTTAGAGGAGAGGAGACGTTTCTTGTGATTTTCAAAGTTTAGCATCACAATGTTGAATTGTTTTGCTATATTATCAATAGATGAGATCTTGTAATTCCATGTGCTGCTAGTAACCACCATTCCATCTATATTTGTAAGGTATTTTTTCAAACATGAAGAGTCCAAGTCCTTGCACAAGAGATTCCTCCATTTATAAAAGGTAGATAGCAAAAATATAATCTCTTGAATTAGTAAAAACTAGCCATGTGACTTCATAACACAAAGGCCAAAAGCCAATGATCAATTACACTTGTAATCATCTATGATACAAGTGTTGCAAGATTCAAAATACAAACCTGTTCTAGATCATAGTTGGATTCGTGCTTATGCCACAATCATAGACAACATTAGCCCTCACAATTGTTTCACCACTTAGAACATTCACCTCTGCGTGCAGCATAAATAAATTCATTTTTATGTTTACATTGTCCTCTAGGCGATGTAGCTAAACATATCACCTCATGCAACACCACACTTCTTAGTTCTTAGTGGTGTGCCGTCATAACAAACAAGCACTAGAAGCAACTATTTAGCTAGCAAACAAATAATAGGAATTATATGTCTAAAAGTCTAAAATTTTAGTAAAGGAATCTGTGTAGGCATTCATGGGGGAAAAGTAAGAATTGATTTCTTATAATATTTTGCATTTTCTTTTAAGATGTTTTTTGGAATTTCCCTACATTACATTGTGTAAAGTAGAATGAAACAACTTTTAGTTTTGGTAGTAATTTGATTGACACATTATGACATTTTTCTTAGCAAGTTACACTCTTGAACTTTTATGCTCATAGGACTTCTTATAGAGGAGTTTTAGTGATTCATGAAGGATGTGTCAGTTGTTGAAAAATGGCCAACAGGATGTCAAAGCAAGTTGGGCAATTCAAATGGAAAAGGTATGAAAAAGTTCAAGTTTATCCAACTTCCAAATTTTTAACACATGGTTTAACAATAGAAACCAGATTTGAAACACATTAGAGGAAGTTTGGAGTGATTTTGCTGGGGTGTTTTCAATTGAAAAATTAATGAAGATGCATTGTAAACAAGGACCCTGTAGTATAAATTTAGGTGAGCCTGCAATACACAAGTGAGTGATGCTCAAGATAAAATGATGAACTTTCATTTTTATCATCCACCCATTGCATAGTGTTTTACACGTTACATTTACGACAGTCTTCTAAAGAGAATTCATTATGGTTGAAAGTTAAGGCCTGAAGGGAATAAAGGCAATGCACAAAATAAGAAAGACTTCTTGCATCAACTAGTAATTAACCTAGGGTGCAAGGCAGTGATTTATTATAGAGAGAATTGTTTGGTGTGATTGGATGTAATTACTTTATCTTATGATAGTAAAATCGTTTGATTTGGCTAAAACCCTACAGATGTAGGAGTTGACTTTAAACTGTATAAATATATCATTTGTCTCATTTGTTTCTTTATTGTTTTCGTGTTGTGGTGTGTGCTGCAACATTATTACAACACTTGCATTACATGGTGAACAACAAGCTTACGAACATATCCCTCAACGTGTTCCCAACATTCAACCTCGGATTTTCAAGTGGCAATTGAGCAGGTCACTTTTTGTGACTTGGTTTTTTCAGTTGAATGAGGTCTTGGATTGCAAATGATTGAATGATAAGTACAAAAGTAGAAGACTTAATGAGTTAATAATCACTTCTCAATGGAAGTAATTATTTTTATTGGAATACATGGAGTTCCATTGAGAATAAATGGTATCCTCCAATTGTGGAGAAATGCTCAATTAATTTTAGAGGAACATTGTTGTAAATCATATTGTAACGTTACGAACAACAAAAGATGGTGTCCAAGTTGATTCTAGACACTACTACTCTTAAGTAATTTTGGTGATTTTTTTCAGTACTTGGACATATTTCACACCATGTGGCACAAAGTATGTGAAGTACGGTTAAGAGGAAAGACAACTTTTGAAGTGGAGAATCAATTAAAGCAGAGTAAACTGGTTGCCACTAATTATTATCAATTCTAAGCTATCTATGACATGTGAGGAAACTTTGAATTGTGCTATAATATACAAAAAGGGATGATTGTTTGTTTTAATATTAGTTTGATTAACACAATATGATTGTTTTTCTTTTTTATATTAGTTTGATTGGCATTAGTTTGATTAGCACAATATGATTCTTTGTTTGATATTAGTTTGATTGGCACAATATGACACTTCCTTCACCAAGTTGGATTCTTGAACTTTTTTGCTTAAATGACTTCTTTTGGAGAAGTTTTGATAATTAATGAAGATGTGTCTATTGTTGAAAAATGGCTAACTAGATTTAAAAGCATATTGGACAAATTATTTAATTTGAGCGAAGCCTCATAGGCGTAGGAATAGTTACTCCAAACTATATGAACGTATTGTGTGTCTCATATTTTTTTCCTTTATTGTTTTCATGTTATAGTGTGAGTTGACAACATTATTACAATATTGCATTTCATTGTGAATAGCAAAACTTGTGACGTGTTCTCAACTTTCATCCTCAAATTTTATAAGGCTTGATGAGACAAACGTATCTTACTACATAATAGTAGATGAGGTGTTGTAAAGAATTGGCCTCATGAGCTAACTGTAGCACCCAGTATTTGAGTACAGCATGGCACCATCCTTGAAACACATTAGAGTTCCAAAGCATTTCTAATCCATAAAATAATTGTCATCTCAAGAAAAATGTTCATTACATTGTTGCTGTGGAATAAAAAAGTTATTTTATTACATTCCTTTAGCATTATACTATGTTCTTAATAGATAAAACACTCTTTATGATCTTGATCTATTTCTACTCTCTATAATTTACCAAACCCAAGTTTACTCAACTCTAGTGACATCATTTTCAAAAAGAGGTTTGAACTTTTGTGAGCAACTAATAACTAGTAAGGAGTTTATCTACTTTTTTAGGATGTGAGCATAAAATCAATTCTTTTATCAAAATAATTTGCAAGAAATTTTTAATTTAACAGTAATCCTTTCATAAAAAATTTGTTAAATCACTTGCTTTCACTTGGGTTTACATTGCTTATGAGTTTCAAACGTCTTGTGTATCATTTCTACTGATTAAAGCCTTAGTTTTAACCTCGGCTAAGGAAGGTCACATGCAGCGTATTAACTGTCTCAATCTTTAACCTCAATTAAGAGAGTCCTCTACTTAATCTATCGTCTTGATTGAGAGGATCACATGACTCAATTTATAATCCCGATTGAGATGGTTACATGCAGCTTGTCAGTAGTTTTAATTTTTAACCCTAATTGAGATAGTTGGCTTAATCTCAACTAAAAGCGCCCAATACTTTTACTTTGATTAGGAGGGTTAAAACTCGTTACTCTATATTGGTATTTGTTACCAAGGCATGAGCAATTTAACATAAACTTTTTGTATTTAAAATCATTTGTCTAGAATTTTAGTGTAAACTGAGTTGCATAGGTACTCACATCCATCATTTTCAAAAGAAAAGAAATTTGAATTTTTTTTTTTACAAATTGGTGTGTCACATCTCATTTGATAACACAATGGAATTTCACAAATAATGAGAAAAAAAAATCCTCTTTAAATTTTAGCATAAATATTTCTAGCAAAATGAAAACAAAACCTTTTACAAGGTAGTTGAATAAATTTCACTAGATAACCCATTTATGGCATAAATTCATTTGTATGAAAGAAACTTATTTTTCATAAGGTAGTTATCAAATTTTGCATGGTAATTCATAAAATTTCATTTATGCGGTAAAAGAATAATTTTCAAAAAGGCAATGATTAAATCTGTAAGATAATAGACCCACTTGCCTTCTTAGCACTCTTGATTCGGTCATTCAGTAGTTG
The DNA here is from genome assembly GCA_019155195.1 of Avicennia marina. Taxonomy (NCBI): domain Eukaryota; kingdom Viridiplantae; phylum Streptophyta; class Magnoliopsida; order Lamiales; family Acanthaceae; genus Avicennia; species Avicennia marina. Next base: position 8,828,671 of record CM032769.1, read on the forward strand.
TAGGTTCTTAAGTTCCTATTCAATCACAATAATCCTCATTTAATTCTCAATTTAATAAAATTCACCTCCTATACTTTTTTTTGAACGTAACCTTAATCCTTGGATTGTAAGAGTGATCCTTCCCTACGTAAATTTGTACTAATTCGCATTTAACCTAATTGATTTTCACTTACTTGTTGAAATTTCTAACCTTGGTTTGAGTAATCAATAGTTTCCATATATCTCAGTTGAATATTTATAGGTTAATAGTAGTTGAAAATACTAAATGGGTGAAGAAATTGAGAGAGCAATGTTCTAAATCGACCCTAGCTAAGGTGGATCAATCTAGTTGAGTCCAGATCGATTAGGGTGTATTAAATTGATTGGCTTGCATTGGGATTGATTTGGAAGAGTTCTGGATTTACCATCCATTGCACCTGCAATCGATCACTATCGATCATGGCACACGGATTAATAGGAGTCGATCATGATAAGCGGGCATGATCAATCTAGAGCTCTCTAGATTAATGATCACTCGTTCCACGATCACAATCAATCATTTAATTTGGGATTGACCCTATAGGTTCACAAGTCAATTTGTAGGCCACATTTTTTTACGATCGCAGCCTCTCGCGATTGATCCTAGTTGATAGTCCTGTTTGGATCAATAGAGATCGATCCAAATTCCATCCAAATTGACTTGGGCATCTAAAATATCCTAATTCTTCCATTTTCAATTTTTTGGTCCAAATCTATGTAATGTCATGTTATTAGTGAATGCATTATTATTCTTGCTTGCATCAATATCTAATGTGAGTCTGATAAATACTATTAAACAAGACTAATTTTTGTCCAAATACTAAAATCCATGCCATCTTTTTACGTGTATGCATATACCCTTGGATTCCTATGTATATATTTGTGAAAATTGATATACATGCACATAAAATCCCTATAAATGCACCTAGGACTCAAAATTGTAATGTTCCTATGTAACCTGAATTGAATGGAGAGTTTGATCTAATGACTTGCCTTGATATTGAAGTGGAAAATTTTCCCTTCTTTCTCTATCCCAATAGTCAACCGAATGATTTGAAGATGGGGACAACTTTTATGTTTTTCTTGCAGCACTCTCTTTGGTGATTCTTTTGGTTCTATGGCTTGAAAAATTAAATATGACTTAATTATCCCAAATCTTTATTAACCTCCTTTTACTCTTCCTTAATTAGCTAATCACCTCCCTTAATTCTCCAACAATCAATCCCCCAAAATTCCTCCACCTTAAGATCTTGCTTTGACTAACACCATCTTCTCCCATCACTTTTAATTGGCCTTAAATTCTCTTCTAATTAGCCCCAATCACCTCAAATCACTCGTTAAAACATGGCAGACCAATTGCAGTTGGATGATTACTTAAAATTTGTTGTTGAACTTTATTAATGAACTACTGTAAAAGATGTTTTGTTGACTATTAAGAACATTGGTTTTTCTTTTAGTTTCATTTGTCTTGTAACATATGCTTGGGAAAATACATACATGGCGAAGAAATGATTTATGCATAACTTAGCCAAATGGATAAAATATGCATCTTCTGAAGTTTGTTAATATTTTTTGTTGATTAATTGGTTGAGAACAAGTTAGGAAACAAAAGTTATGCCACAACGAATCAAATGGGGAGATTGTTAGTATGTTGGCTAAGCTATTGATGCATTGTTCACAACAAGCAAGATGAGAAAAATCCTAACTTGATAACAATTCTTATGATGAATGAGATGTTTGATAAGTATCTAAAGAAGTTGAAATTATCTAGAAAATACAATTGAGGAATTCCCAAAGCTTGAAGAGGTGCAAATAAGGATAGAACAAGAGTCCAATCCTACTATAACGGGTTGTTGCCAACAATCTCAAACTTGAGAGAAAAATTTGTCTACATATTCAAATGTTGGATAACCATCACGTGGAGTGATGTGTGTCATCAGTACATCAAAATTAAATTTATAATAAATAGTATTAAACAAATACATATGTCACATCCACAAAGAGGGGTGTGTGACTATCAATTTAAGTAAGTTTCTATTAGTTAAGCCATTAAAAAGTAATGAGAATGAGAAAAAGAAAACGAAAAGCAAACACTCCTGAAACAAAGCTGCAAAATTGAATTGATGAAGTACCAATAATTGGAGAGTCTAGCATTTTGTGTTGTGTTGATTTTCAAAAAATACTAAATTATGTCAACTACCAGTTTAATTGCTTTGTTACATATTGTTAATCCTAAAGTTTATAGGATATTCTTCCAAACTCTCTTATAACTTTAACTTATGAATTCAATGAGTTTTTCTAAGCTAAATCAAATTAAGTGATTAAGTTCTATGATTGACAATATTTTACTAGCATTAATCCTGCAATTTCACTATCGTAATGTTCACAATTGTACGTTTAGTCTATAGGTTTTACTTCTTATTATTCCTGAGATAGCCATAAATTAATTAAAGAGTTGGTCAAATCCCCTAATTACTGTTCGTTCCAACAATTGTAAATAATAAAAGTAAAAACAATTAATAATACATTCATACATACATATTACACCAAACACAAACACAAGAGATTAGAAAATAAATAAACAACTCATGATGTTATCAAGAAAAATGATTGCCAATGTGTTCATCATCCAAACAAACATGAAAAAACTAGAAAAAGTAGGGAAAACTTAGTCTATAAATCCTTGTGTTACATGGAAGGATAAACACTCTCCAACTTTAACATGAATTCCTTCTTCTTTACCCCTTTAATCTTTTGTTCTTGTGTTTTCTAAGTATTAATTGTGTGAAAACTAGCTCAAGACCCCGAGCAACTTGAGGAGAACATGTATAAGTAAGTGAAGATAAAGTTTGTGTAAAAAATGAGAAAAGACGAAAAAGCCTATGAAAATCACATTGCATTGCAGACTTTTTCACATTGTGCTCTACGACTGTGCCACCTTCTCTTGTGATTGAGCTGACAGGCTAAAGACTTGAGTGATTGCCAAGTAGTGGATCACACCAGAACATTCGGGCAGATTGCAATTGATTCAAGACGCAATCATATCAAGTGAGCTAATGATTTTTTAGAAAAAAATTAGATTTTAAAGTCCTGAACAACCTAAACTCTTCAAAAAGTATATGAGGATCTCAAAAACAAATCCATATGAGGAGAAAGCCATCAAGAGACCTTAAAAATTCTTTCAAAAATTTGTTCAAGCCATAAGGAATCAAAAAGGAGTTTTCGAGGAAGAAATTCAAGGCGTTCGTACCAGTTGTGCAAATCTGCAATCCGACTACACACGCTGAGTTTTTCCTTTCCGTTTTTCTTTTCTATTCCCAATTATTAGATTCTTGAATAGATTTATTATGAGATTATTGAGACAATTTTTGGCTAAATATGCTAGTACCTAGGAATATTTCAAATAAATTCGAACTATGATTTACCTATTTCAATTCAATTTTAATACAATATTTTTTATCCAATTATTTGTGTTACCCGCGCTTAATTCTAATTATATTTATGTGATTAGATTATTTGTTATGCATAAATTTGTAGACTCAAGAGAACCAATTGAATGCATCAGAATTGAACTACACATGCTAGATGATATTTTGAGTCGAGAGACCGATAAATCCTAATGAATTTATAAGGGGTGATTAATGCATGTGTTTAGAATGGGATAACATTGAGAGGAGACTTTTAATTAATTTACATATGTTTCCATTCGACATTCAAGAGAGACAATGAAAATATAATTGAAAAATTAAATTAATAATTTAGATGGTGTGAACATTAAAATCTAGTTGAATAATTGAATCTAATGAGGAAGAATGAAATTGATTTCCTAAGTGATTTTTTAACAGTGATTAATTCTTGATTGTTTTGGGTGCTTGATGAGAGAAAAAATATATTTGCTTTCTTATTGATTTTTATTTGTTTTTTTTTTAATATTGTTGGTTTCATTGTGATTGCTTGAATTGAATTTGAGATTAAGTAACAACAACTAGTATAATTTGATTTTCAATCCCTATGGGACAATACTTGTGGTTTCGAATGCTATAATTTGACACAGTGTGCTTGTGGTTATTTGCGAATTCTATGTTACAATTAAAGATCATGTGATTGAGATAGTGAGTTGAGTGTGAGATTTTGTAAATATCACTTTACTAATTTACTTAATAGAAGTTTTTACTATGCAAGGGCTTAGAGAATGACTAGAGGTATCCAATCGATTGAAACCGGCTCCGATCTTTTCTTCTTAAGAAAAGGATGTCGGGCGAATGAGGAGATAGGGGCAGGCAAATCAAGACGTTAGCCCAAACTATGTTATTAATTTTGTACTCTATTTTTACATTTTGTTTTTGTTAAATACTGTGTTCCTCACACTTATTATAATATTTGTGGGTTTATTGTTAACTCCAATCCAACTAAACAATTACGAACTACATAATTGCTAAATATATAATAATTAATAAATTATAAATTACATATTTGCTAAATATAATATATATTTATACGAATATATATCGTATATACATGCAAATTACATACTTATTTCTAGTTTTCTGGAATGCACTCTTACATACAAACACCACATGCAAAGAACCAACATTGAAAAGTGAAATTATTTACACATTTGGTTGCCAAAGAATCAAATGGGAACAAGGCACTCATTATTCTTGGTGATGGTAGGGGCACTGCCGCTGCATTTTCATTCTTCTGCTTTCTTTGTTTAGCTCATATTTGTTTATGTGTCTTGGTCTATGTCTTTCTTTTTTTTTTTTGGTGTTATTTTAATTGTATGTTTCGTGTAATAAAATTTGTAAACAAATAAAGGCTAAACTTTTTATAAGTTCGATACATAGGATCCAACAATATTTTGATCAAACCAAATCATAAACAATAAAAATTGATTTCAATAAATAAGCTCATTATATTTACTAACAATAGTGGCCTGTTGGATATATGTGCAAATTCTTTTATAAATTATAATTTTTATTTATTGTAACAAATCAATAAAAATAAAAATATTTAAGGAATAAAATAATGATATACAATGAATTATCATACAATTGATAGATCTGATGGTCAAAATTCTACATATATTTGATAATTTATAATATGATTTCTTCAGGTATGAAATTTATTTATTCATTTAAAATTTTGTTGCATCGTAATAGCTCTATTTATATTAATATTTGCTTTATGTTTTATAATTTAATTAATTAATTTGATATCTATATTTATAAATTTTCAACAATTCAACATATTTATTAATATTCTATTTATTAGGTGACAAAGTTATGGAGTCTATATCTTCCAACAAATTTGTTATTACTTTCAAAAGATACTACAATATAACTATAATTTAGTTTATTATGAATTTAGATTTAAAGTTAGTTTAAACAATCTAGGATTCTGTTAATTTGTTTAATGTTTCTTCATTTATAAATAATTAACTTAGATATTTTAAAATTCTATTAATTTTTTTAATCTTATCTAAAGAATCTTATTTACAATAAGTAAATCAAAACATTTAATTAGGATATAGATACCCTTTAACAATAAAAATAATGAGTTCTTAATATATGAAATTTATTTATTAATTTAAAGTTTATCCCATCACAATAACTTTATTTATATTGCTATTTGTTTTATCTTTCATAATTTAATTAATTAATTTAATATCTATATTTATAAAGTTTCAAAAATTCAACAATTTTTTATATTCTATTTATTATGCTACATAGTTATAGAGTCAATTCTTCCCAATAAATTTATTGTAATTTACAAAAATACAATTTCTTGTAATTATAATTATTTAGTTTATTATAGATTCAGATCTAAAATAAGTTTAAAAAAATTTAGGATTCAGTAATGTTACTTAATTTATAAACAATTAAGGTAAATAGTTTAAAATTCTATTAATTTCTCCAATCTTATCTAAAGAACCTTATTTACTATTAATAAATAAAAACATTTAATTAAAGATGTAAATGTCCCTTTTCATCTGACAAAAACATGCATATTTCTTTATATATATTATTCATAAAAAATTTAACAAACTGTATATTTTTGCAAAATAAAAATACATGTTCATTCGTTCATTACATTTTCCAATTTGTTTATTTTATTTTTCTTACTCTTACATATTTTTTTTTCTGTAATATACTCCTTAAAATACACGTATAAAAGCAAAACAAACAATTTTGCAATAACTAAACAACACACACACACATGGATACTGAAAATAAATAATAATTTCTATCAACATCATAATAATCATAATTAACTTGAAAAGAAATAGGTGAATACGTAGAAATGGCAATGACCGGCCATCCCGAATCGCCATCTTCTTCGACACTCCTCCCCATTACACCACCGTCCTCGGCCCTAGTATGAACCCTCTCCGACGGTTCCCCAGCCGTACCGCACGCCGCCTCTTGCATCGGCCGTGCGACACCACCACAGCTCCACCGCAGAGTTGGAGAATTTGGAGATGGTCAAGGCTCTCCCAAGCATCATTTAGTTGGTGACTTCTTGAGATTTATTTATGGGTAAGTTACTTGCAGTGTGGCTCGTTAATTGCTTAATTATGGCAGACAGTTTATTTATTTACAAAAAAGGGGATAGCATTCTTGATTTCGGTAGAGGTGCTAGTGATTACAGATGTAAGCTTTTAATTTAAATAGACAAAGGAACCTAGTTTTCCTTTTTCTCTCTCTGGTTTTATATATATATATATATAACAATGCTCATATTAAATTTTGTAAAACTCCAGCAAATTAGAAGGGCGTGTATTCGGTTGCAATTTTGACAAGTACTACGTGCTGTTGGTGTAATAATTTATATGTTTATGATTATTTAAATATAATAAGTGCACATGTATAAATGTTGTGATTTGAATTTGAATAAAATATAATAGAATTTTAAATATTTGGTTAAGTAAATATTATATGCAAGTCAGGCAGTTATCTATTACGGAGGATATTAATTACATTAATCCAATAATCTGTATTACTTATATTTATTTCTTATCACAATTATAAAAAAATGATAAATGATGTACATCGTATACAATATATAGTAATGTGCTTGTTGATGAAAGAAATTGTCGAAAAAAAATCAATTATAGCGAACAAGAAATTATAGGTTTAAGTTCATAAATTTATGTACGGTAGTTTCTTTTATTAATATTTAGACATACTATTTATTTGTTTTGAATGACTTATTGTTAATTATTAGATAAGCATGCATTTAGAATTCAAGTAATTAGTCTTTATTACATCATCACTTTAGGGAAAAAAATTAATTCAAATTGATGAAGTAAAGCTGAAAAAAATGAGGTCTCTACTCTCTCATCTCTATCTAAACGGGATGAACAGCAAAGGCGACTTTAAATTTGTTTCTTCAAACACGCGCACGCATTTTTAGGTGTCCCCGGTGGACAAATCACGACTTTAGCTACTGGAACCAGACTTCAAGCTTTGCAAGTAAGTCTCCACCGTATACAGGCCACAAAGTTGTTTAACGACAGGCATTGTTGCAGGAACATCCAGCTGGAATGTTGAATTAGTCCCTTCCATAGCTCCCCAAGACTTGAGCTGTTTTCTTGCCTCTTTAATGGCTGCTCTTGTAGCACAGTGAACTGATGCTGCCAGAAGCAGTGGGGGCTCACCAGAAGCTGCATGAAAGTTGTACAAAGTTAATAGTCACAAAACTGCAGATGACAGAACGAATGCAGTCGCAGGATATCATTACATTGGAAAATTCAGGATTGAAGGGAGTTTGTCTACTTGAGGACAACATGGTTGAGCGTGAATGTTCTTGACACATGCACATCTACTGTATTTTGCACTTCTATCGTCACATATGGTGGAAAGTAGCAATTGATTTTTGAAGTTTGTTAAGTGAATAACATACCCTTAGAGGAGAGGATGCGTTTCTTGTGCTTTCCGCTGTTTAGCACCTCAACGTTGAATTGTTTAGGTATATTGTCAATAGACGGGATCTTGTAATTCCATGTGCTGTCTGTAACCACCATTCCATCTTCATTGGTTAGGCACTCTTCAAGCATGAAGAATCCAAGTCCTTGCACAAAAGCCCCCTCAATCTGTAAAAGGTGGATAGCATATATGAGATCTTAATCTCCCGAGCTAGTGAAAACTAGCCACGCAGCTTCGTAAAACAAAGGCCAAAAGCCCATGATTAATCATACCTGTAATTTTTAAATGATACAAGTATAGTGCTACAAGATATCAAAATTCAAACCTGTCCCAAATCCACAGCTGGATTCATGCTCTGGCCACAATCATAGACGATATCTGTTCTCAAAGCAGTTGTTTCTCCTGTTAGGATATTCAACTCCACCTGCAGCATAAATGGATTCATCTATATGTTTAAGTAGTCCAACAGGCGTTGCAACTAAACACATCTCATGCAACACCATGCTTCTTAGTTCTTAATGGTGTGTCGTTATGAGGAAACAGGTGGTAGAGGCAGTTTTTTAACTAGCAGACATTTCAGGAATTTTATACTTAAAAAAGTTGTAAATTTTAGCAGAGGAACCTGCATGGGTGTTTGAAGATGGGGAACACATAAGAACTGATTTCTTATGATTTTGTCATATTCTATTAAGAAGTGGTTTCTTGAAACTTTCTAGCATCACACCATGACAAGCTACGCATGCAAATTTATTATAGAAGTAAATAATCAACTACAAGGCTCAATGAAAGATCTTAACCTCGCTTACTGCAGCACCGTAGCTGAGGTATAGTGAAGAATTGAACTCTGGTACAAAGTAAGAATTTGCAGCTAAGTGTAAATTTTGGGCATGGGCCTGCATCCATATGTCCAAACATCATTGAATGAAATATAGATCAACCTGATGAGATGCATTTAGGAAAAAATAATCGGATACAGAAAACAGATACCTGGAGAATTAGAACATCCCATCTCACTGAACCCATTTGCTCCTGCAGCTTTTCCTTAAGAGGGGTTAATCTTTCGACCAAGACATTGCAGCAGAGTCTAACAGCTTCACAACTGGATTCAGACGTAGTGCTCCCAGCAGTAAATCCTCCTTGTGCTAAGCTGAGGGTGTCCGACTGTACGACTCGTACTTTGTCCACAAGTTCTTCAATTCCATCACATTGGGTTGAACTAAGGGCATATGCAGTTACTTGTTTAACCTTTGTCCAAAGCCCCTGCCCAAGGTCTATGCCCCCAACTTCAACAACAATAGATCCATCCTGGAGTATGCTTACTTTTCCGGGTGCTGGCCTCACAATCAACTCATGCACAACGGGCACTCGAGAAATGCCCCTTTTACACCATACGTTACGGTGATTAAACTGTTCTATCATGGCACTCCTTTGGAGATAGTTTGCTGATCTTGCCACCTTATCCCAAATAGAAGGCAAAGTATAATCTGTGGGTTCCTCAGCTGCACTTCTATAGAACAGTTTTAGGCTTTCATATGTGTGAAGATTTTTGTACCTCACAGAATCCACTTCCATTGACAGAAACGAAGCTACATTCTCAACAATAGCTTCAGCCATAAAGGTGCCCTGCACTTCCCCAGGGCCTCGCATAGCAGACTTGCTTGTACGGTTTGTCTTGCATACTTTTATGTCGAAAGATAGAGCTCCCCAGTCATACTTTTTAAGAGAAGCTATCACATTATTTGGGATGACTGGACTTATATCTTCAGTTATCCCTGCATCAATTAGTATGCCGAGGTGCAGAGCTGTGATCTTCCCATTGGATTTAAATCCAACACTGTAAGTGATTTTCATAGGGTGTCTTCCTCCTACAAGGATCATATCAGTCCTTCGATCCAGATACATTCTAACTGGACGGCGTAATTTGTGAGCAGCAAGAGCGCATGCTGCAGCAACCTGAAAATCATAACTTACTCGTTAACAGTTATAGAATGCTTGCTCTTATTTGAAGTGAGATTGGCTTCCTGAAATCCAAGTCAGTGAAACTTTAAAGGACATTTGGCCTTTTAGTCGTTCTTACAGGTATTGCTTTCATTGCCTTCCCACCAAAGCCTCCACCTACTCTTCTTGTAATAACGCGGACGCTATGCTCTGGAATACCGAGACATCTTGCAATGACAATCTGTGCTGACTCAGGGTTTTGAGTTGAACTATAAACCACCATGCAGTTGTCTTCATCTGGAACAGCTAGCGCAACTTGGGTCTCCAAATAAAAGTAGTATTGAGAACCAAGTTTGATCTGAATGTATTATGGCTAGCATTTAGCAAGTGGCAAAAAACGAATAACCTTTATAATTTAGCTGCGATTCAACTATTTTCCATGTACACTCATAGACGCAGTTAAATTTAAAGTACCTCAGCATCGAGAATCTGGTGATCAGCTTCAGCCATTCCTCTAGAGAAATCACCGACTTTTTCAGGATACAAAAAAGGAGCAACATGAAAGAAACTTGATCTTTTGACAGCTTCTTCAACAGTTAAAATGGGGGGCTCTAAACCTTCTGTTTCATAAGCCACCGTAGCCACTTTTGCTGCCAAATTAGCAAGCTTCTGTGTCTCAGCAACCTAGAGAAGAGATTGAAAGGAATAAACCAGACTGCAAATAATGGTGAACTTCAGAGCTCTTGCAGAAACAATTGGGGAAGTGGAAAGTTACCACAAGAGCAATGCGGTCACCGGCACACCTACTAAGATCAGTGGCAAATAATGGTTCCGAAGCAAGCAGATTCCTACTGCCTATATTTTCACCTTCTTTTGGGATGTCTTCGGCAGAGATCAAGGCAGCAACCCTGGTTGGTTGTTTAGAATTGAAAGAAATGCCTTTGACTCGAACTGAAGGTGCAGTGCTGTAGATAAATGCTCCATGCAGACAATTTGGGGGCGATGGAATGTCATCTACATACACAGCTTCGCCTGTAGACTGAGCGTTATTACTACAGCATGACAAAGCAACTTTTCTGTGGGTTTACAAGTTATCAACTAAATAAATATTATTAAACATAGACTTGATGATATGATCTTACTGCTCAGGAGGCAAATGAGTTGGCAAAAAATTTTCAGTCCAACTTCCATGGACAAAAAGAACAGAAGACCGAGAAATTCCAAACATGTACATGAAATTTAATAGGAACTTCTTTCAACCAGAGTTCAACGAAATGAAGAGAAAAAAACAAAGGAAGGGAAACACAAACCAGAGGCTTGGATGGCAGCACCAGCTTTTCTCATCGGTTTTCCAACTGGATAAAAATCACTACTGGATTCAACAAACTGCTTAGCAGACGACAGCAATTCCTGATTTCCTGTTTGAAGAACAATATTATCGCTGTTGTTCTTAGCAGCTGCTTCTAGCTCTAAGCCATTCAAATCCTCAGAATTGATGAAGCTATTAAGAAATGCAAACAGAAAACTAACGGCCAAACTTGACCTGTAACCAGCATGCGAAGTGCCTTCATCGGAGACAACATCGCCTTTTACTAATTTGATGGCTTCATACAGAACTCCAACACTGAGTATTTTCCCAGTAAGATATTCCTCAACTTTGCTTGCTCTTGTTGTATGTTTAGTCCCATAAGCACCAAAAGCCAACCGGACATTATTAACTAAAACCCCATTCTCATTGTAAGAGATATCAGCCAAGAAGGCAGCATGTAAATAGGGCAATGCGTTTCCAAGTGGCCGAGGTGCTGCACGGTAGGTTTCAAATAACAACCGTGAATTAGAACGAGCAGAACCATTAATCCTTGCTGGTTCCAGAAGAGGAATGTGCACGCTCAAGAGCACATCGTTGGGGTCCAAAGGTGGTCTGTGCAAGAATTCTTCCATTGTGACCTTTTCACGCTTTTGACCTGTCAGTATGCTGACATTAGAACCCACGGCAACAAGTACCGTGACAATGTCTGAAGGAAAATACTTCCTCTGCGCCATCACCAAGTTGCCACCAAGACTAGCTAAGTTCCTGACGAAGCCCGAGGCAATCTTTTCCATATGGTCAGCAATTTTGGCGAACACCATGTCTGCGCTTGAGCTTATATTGGAGATGCATTTCTCCCTTAAATAGAAAATAAATTTGGAGATCGACAAAGCTGCTCCAAATTCAATACCGGAGTTGTTCTGTTTGACTACTGAAAGCTCAGGGATGCGGCTCAGATCAATGTACCCGTCGTATGTCTCTAATTCTTTGTAATACGCATTCCCTGTGTTGCCAACAAACAGCTTAAACCCTTTGCCATTTTGAACCACATCGGAGTGTAACAAGCTCTGAAGGTCCTCGATGGTTTCTGGAGTGTACCACGAATTTCTTTGAGAATTCAGGAGCCCCGATGGCCTGCAGTCATCTTTCAATTCACGAGCATATGAACAAGAGTGTTCCTTCGGATTATAGGCTGGTAATCTACTTGCTCTGACTTCCTTCGTATCTCCCTTTCTCCAAAAAGAATTGAGCCCTAAATCCTCCAAGTCAACGTCCGCAGCAAAACTCTTGCAGGCATCAGCAATCGGTCTGTAGCCGGTACATCGACAAAGGTTTCCTGCTATAGCCTTCTCCGCTTCGGAAGCCGTCAGCTTGGAAGCTCGTGGTTGATCTTCTTTTTCGGAATTGACGAGTGCGGAGAAAAGCGACATGCAAAATCCGGGAGTGCAGAAGCCACATTGAGAAGCATGGAATCCGGCAAACCTCTCGTGGATGGGATGGAAGCCGTCTTTGCTGTTTCCTAGGCCCTCGCTTGTTGTAATTGAACAGCCATTCACGGCGCAAAGAAGCGTAAGACAGGAACTCACGGCGAACTCTTCAATCTGCCCCAGCGCCGGGTCGTACTTGGACAGCAGAACCACACAAGCCCCGCAACCACCTGGAGAGGCCCAATTTCACAAGCGTTAGAAGGAATAGCCAGACGCAGACAGCTGATTTGAGAAGGCGAGTCAGCAGAGGGAGGCAGCGCAGCTCGCCGTCATCGTTCGCAGAATGAGAAATCCACCCGCCCGTACAAGAACCATACATTTCTTCAGCATGTGGTAACAAAAATAAGAAGAATAGATCAAATACGCACCTTCCCCACAGCCGAGCTTGACACTCTTGAAAGGGGTGCTAGAGCGCAAGAACTCGAGCAAGGTAGTGGAAGGGTCGACTTCAAGAATCTCGTACTTCTCGCCATTCACTGAAAATGCAAGGCACCCATTAATATTCCCTTGGACTCGGGATGCCGCTGGATTCTGACGAGTAGTCTTCTCCATTTTTGCTCTATTTTGGCAGAATCTGCACTATCTGACATCTCTTGTATAGGGGCGATTCTCTTACTTGTGGCAACAAGTAGGATCCGACAAATCAAACTCGGACACCACACGCGTAGGTGGGTTCCAACGCTACTCTATATTGGGCCTTTATTTTTGACCTTTTAGTATATAATTTCAGATATTTTTATTTTAAAAATTATATAAAAATAAAATAAATAAAATCTAAAAAATATAATAATTTAACTAGTATTTTTATATCATAATTTATAAACAAATCAAAATTGCCTGTACAACGAGACAGCGCCAGTTTAATTATATTTTATATTATTTTTATTTTTGAGTTTGTGGGTGCCTGCCATGGATTTTTTGTACACACGCATCTAGAAAACTTCTAGTTGATTACATACAGAAATTATATGAAACATGTTACCAAATTCCCATGTATCATAGAAAAGGAAACAAGTGATCTTATTCTTTATTTGTAGACTAATGCCCTAAAGTGGGGTGATTTTAGTGGTGGGTTTCCAGAAGGATTCCCTTCCACCTTCAGTGGAAGCTTTATGGAGACAAACCACTTGGCATTAGACAAGGATTTAGATTTTGGTGACAGTACATGCAATGGAAATATCGTCCATGAAGGTTAGTTGTGTGTGTTCCTAGGGATTCCAACACCATTCAAGTGCCTCCTAAAACAAGAGTACATGAAATGCAATTTCACACCACAAAGACAAAAAAAGGGAAACTGGGAAGTAAAGTGTAATTATTGTGCCTAATTAAGTCTGCATTTCCAGCACTTCATCAGAGCACATTCTACAATTAAGTTAGTATGTGCATATCTGGTTCTTTACTCTAGCATTCCCCCACCAAACAATATTTCAAAGGGCCCTTGGATCAAGGGATTGTGCTTTGATTTCTTTGGGCACTTTAGAGTCGTAGCAATACATGCCTGGCTTTCTAACACTGATGTCAATTGAATCCATTGTTCTTTTAAGCCGATACGTTGTTATTTATATTTTTCTATTGAGGTGGGTAGTAGTGATCTCCTTGTATCTCTTCTATCCGAGACTCTCATTTGTGATCATAACAGGAACAGGTATGATGAAGAGTATATCAGACATGAAAAGTAAGGAAAGTCTGGGCAGAAAGTAGGACCAGAATCATGGGTCATTTTGCCACGATGGATCGGTAGAATCTCAGGTGTCGTGATGGTTCAAAATTCCAATGTTGAAAAACTTTAGTGGGAAGGAGGCTGCAGATGTCTGAATTTTCTGCAAAGATACTTTCTGCGGTTTTACAAATTTATGCCGTGTCTTGAAACTAAGCAAAATAAGATGAAAACAGATTAGTGGAGAAATTTAAAAGGAAAGTGAAGAGCCAAAAACTCAAATTAAAAAAAAAAAAAAGGAAGAAGAAGAAGCTTACGGTGGAAAATGGGAGACACGTGTCGCCTCCACAGCGTGAGAGATCACTAATTGCATCAGCGACGTCTATTAAATCATAGAAAAGCGTGTTTTGCGCTTACTAGTTAATGGGCGTTTTTGCTCACTTTGAGTATTGATAAATAGGTATATTTGTAATTTAATTTTGTGTCCAAAAATCAATTTCTTTAAGGGTCTTAAGCCTAATTAAATAATACTGAACATTTGTATGTACATTATATATTTATTAAAAAAAATTAGCGTGTCTTACATCTTAAATAAGTTATATGCAAATCAAATGAGTTTTGCCTAAAACCTTTCACCTCACAAGAGATTTGGTGAATTCTAAAATTTTTGTATGAGTAATAGTTATCCAAACATGAATTATGAGATTCATTTAAATTCCTAATTTCAAAATCTTCCTAAAATTATTATATGAAATTTTATTAAACAACCATAAAAATCAACATATAAGTTCGCAATATTTATACAATAAATATAAATTTAAATATGACAATAATTTATATTTCGACATTAAATTAGCAAAAATTGCTAGTGTGTGTATATGTAATTTATTTTGGTTAAAAGGGTTACAGTTATTATATTTGGTCATTTAATATATTTTTTAAAGTACTCCTTCGATAAATTCAATAATAAGCACTCCCCCTTTTTTAATGTAAAATAATAAAGTAAATAAAGGGTTTATAGGGAAAAAACACACCCTTATCTTTCCTTCCAAAAATAAAAAACAGCATAAAATAGACTAACATATTTTTTAACTTTTTAATCTTTATCTTCTAATGAAATTTTATTTTTTCCATTCATTTGTTCTCTAACCTTCATTTGCATTTTTTCATCTCTTTCCTTTTTTTCTTTTCAGGTTTTAATACAATTTTAATTATAAATAGTTTTTATAGGTTATTAATATTCAAATCTTTTCTCATTGATGAAATTTGTTACTTCAAAATTTAATTTAAATGTAATTCCAACAATCTAAAATTTTTTGGTAAATCTTTTACGCCAAGTTTATTTTTATCTATGAGAGAGAAAATTTGTAGGACAATATTATTTTTCAATTATATTACTTATTATTTATCAAGTTTTTATTTCATCATAAATTTTTATTCTTTAAAAGCATGCAATTAGCCTAAATAAACATTTAATAATAACAAATCATTTTACTCATTATCATGATTTCAAATCTTCAAGCTCATCTAAATTATATTTTGAGTAATTATGATAGAATTTTTTTTAAAAAAAAATCACCTTATTTGGTGCATAAAAATTCAATTTTTTTCTCAAATTATTTTTAGTTTCAAAATTCTCCGATCCAAACAACGCTTTAATCTTTTCCTTCTTGTCCCCGTGTTTAACCTTCTTAATCCCACGAATACACACCTATAATTAATCAGACAGTTGTTAGAATAGTTAAATCACAGTTAATCACACCCATAATGTAAACAGTACAAACAAACATTTGCAAATAAATGAGTTGCAGACTTTTGACTAAGTTAATAAATTTATATAATAATTCATTTTCACGGAATATTTTATATTAATATATATATTTTTAAGTAAAAGCTAATCTGCTCTCCTTAAACTGAAATCTTGTTTCCTCAAAGCTTAGTTTAAAATAGAATTGAAAAAAAGACTTTTTCAAAAAAAAAAAAAAAACAAACAAACAAACAAATTTTAGATTAGTATTGCAAATATCACTGCATAGAAAAATTTTAAAAATATAAAAAGTAATCATGAACTAAAAATACGAAAATTACTTCCAAAAAAGAATCAGAGATGACAGTTACGGCGGATCAAATCCCCAATTTCAACACTATGCTTTATATTAATTCAGCAACTGCATCTTGACTATATTTATAATTTAAAATAATTTTTATATAAATTTAAAGCAATATTATTACAAAAGTTTAAAGCATTTCCTATTATTTTTTTTTTAAAAAAACTCATATAACAGGTCAAACAGCCTGGCAACAGCAATCTTGCTAGCTAGGCCAGCTGCTGGCTACCAGATCCATAAATATATCAGCAGATGGAATTATAAACACTGAAAACCACTCCAACTCCAGATCTGTCATTATATGGTCACAGAAATTCAAAACCATTACGAAAAAAGTCCTCATGAAGATAACTATGAAATGTACCTCCTATCTCTTCAAAAATTTGAAAATTACTATATTTTGTAATATACAACTCCACTGGAAAATTGAAAAGGCTTCATGCATATTTACATGCAATGAACTATAAGGTTAGGCACAGGCACTCATGTAGCAGATTCACAACACACAAGAACAATGAGGCATGGGGCTCTTGGCATTTCTAGAATAAGGAATTAGAATAGGACCATATTGCCAGGCCGCGGCTTAAAAATTCCAAACCTCACACGTAGTGGCTATCTCAATGAAACACAGAACAGTCATCATGACCACGTTGTCAAAAGCTCTATGAATAAAAGATAAAATGGCCCACATTTTTGCTCATAACCCCTGCGTAATACTCATTGTAATTAAGGTAATCCCAGAAACGAGAAAGACCGAATTCACCATGCTTAGGAGACTGAAGATAAATTAAGTACAACTCCTCTAGATTCTTGACAAATGCCCTTCTTATAGAGTTAACCTGCAAAATCAGTAGCACACTCGGTTGCTGTATAACAGATGCTAGAATGTTCACACTATAACTTAGCATGAGACTACCCACATCAGTTAACGAGAGTAATAATCCAGATTGCAACATATCATGCATCGCATGCCTCTCAAGTATCATTAAAACATTAGCGTACACATACAACTGTAAGTTGTAGTTCCTATGCAGTTAGCTGTCCAGCTTTAAGCAAAACTAAGTTAATTGTCTGAACATACAGAGCAGGATGCCAAAATTAACAGCTAGATAACATGGGAAAATCATGTTGGTACTTGAATCTTAATAATGTTACTTTGACAATTGGATGTTTATGCATAATTGACACAAAAGTTTACCACGATTGTCCAACTAGGTCAGTGCCAGACCATCTAGTATTGGCTCTAAAGTTTTGTCAATCAAATTAATATATTATGAAATTAAATTAACAGTCAATAATAAAATACAATTTGAAAGAATATATTCACCGGTATAAACCTTAAACAGAAGAACTAAGATGAAAACCATCCTGTATGTAACAATTTGTATTTATAACACGGTATCAATTAGAATATTGTAAGCTAAAAAACCAATCTCAGGCTCACGAAAACATTCATGTACTGATAGTATCTAACTCAGAATAGCATCACTATCGTCTAGCAATTTATACATTGTTGAACATTGTTCATATAGACATTTATCGTAACTAATTTTTTGCAATTATGTAAATTAACGAATCAGGTAATAAATGACATTTTCAGTAAAAATTCGTATACACTTGTGTAGCATACAAACAATTAAAAAATACCTCATACATTTGAGTTGAAAATGTATATTTTTAGCACGTGTACTTTAATATGTAAATATTAACTATGAAACTATTTTCATTCAACTTGAAAGATATCAATAGTATTAATAGAATGTTGTAAAGTAGAATATGCAGAACTTTAAAATTTATCAATCAATGGTAGTTTTTATCCATTCATATTTATAAATTATGCACTGTGACTTGTATAACTGCTTTCAGCATAACACAAATGTAAGATTCTATACATACAAGATATGAAGTTAAAATATTACTTGTACGTTTGCAGCAAGCAGTTCATTTAGAGGTCATTTTTTTACTGACCTATAAGTTTGTATGTTATATACTTTTGTAAATTTAGACTAATCTCCAAAATAAATGGACAAAGAGAGGAAGAAATAAAGAAATGCAATAAAAGAAAAGGAATATATAGAAATGAAAATGATATTTAGAAAAAGAAAGACAAACGAAAGCAGCAAGTTTCCATTACTTTTCTAACCAAATACTGAATAAAGAAATAAATGTGCATGAATTTTTGTATTTTGGAATGAAAACTCGTAAAGATTTGACCAGCTATGCATCCAGAAGTAATTCTTCGTTATAAAATTATTCATTCATATAGTAATATCATATTATTTTTGTTCTCAAGCATTACAATTGGATAGAACACTGTGAGAAAATTAGAACAAAAAAAAAATAATAATAATAAATTCACATGTGTAAAAATAGTCAATTTCAAATAAATATTATTCTCTCATATAAAATCTCGTAAATCATCATTACCTTGTCTTGCCTTTTTATGATTATAATTTGTCATAAAACTTATTCAAAGAGTTTCAAGAAGGAAAGGAAGACAAATAGTCAATTTATTAAAAAGAAATTTTAATGTAAAAGAACATTTAATGTTATATTAAACTACACCGTGGAAAATAATTAAATTATTAAACTATAACATTTAAAATGATTTAAATTTTTTACAACAATTAAATCAAATTATACCCTCACATTTGACAAGTTTATAATTGTAAATTAATTAAGCTTACAGTAAGTGTTATGAATATAAAATGAATTTTTTCAAGTTAGCATCCATGAGATGGTAAGAAAATTGAAGCCTCCTGCCATGAATAATGAACTAGTATAGGCATTCTACTACATAAGAGTTATTAAATAATCACCTGTGAAAAGTCATTTTGAGAAAATATGTTGGTCCTTATTTCATCATCAGATCCAGCCTCCATAATACTTCCAGTCAAGCAAGACCGAAAATCTATTGCACACTGCAAGATGTTCTGGATAATGCCAGCAACTGATCGTGTTTCATTGGATAAAAAACATCTGCAAGTGTAGCATTAATAGTTAGTTATTTTTTTCAAAAGAATTCTTTCAATAAAAGGGCAACAAGTGGTAAAGACAGGTGCCCTAATATTAAAAAATTTAATATACAGATCCATCCAACACAGAAATCAGTAGTCACATATCTCCGACTGTGCCCAAGCACCATAAACTGATCATTAATTTTTTGGGCTTGGGCAGTCATAGGAGGTTACAAAGGTTCGTTTTCCACATGTTGCATTTTATAGCATAATAATAATAATAATAGCAATAATAATAATAATAATAATAAAACTGAGTATAAGTTAGGAGAATTCATGTTTCTTACTTGTTTTGTCCAGAAAAAAAAATCCTTATTTAAATAAATCAAAATATAACAAAGAGATTGAAAAATGAAGAAGGAAACAAAGTAATTTGAAGCAAAAATGACTCCAAAACTCTCAAACTGATCCAAACAAAACAATCTCTTCCATCCATCACAATTTGGCTGCTTTGTTATTCCTTCCAGAGGGCACTCAGTTGTGTGATGACCATAAATTATATAAACACAATTATTTCTTGGCACGTGTTTTACCAAAAGAAAAAGAAAAAAAGGAAAGGCAGGCCTGAAGCTCTAATCAAGTAATACATATCCTAGACATATGTTATTGAGAAAAATTGATGTTATAAAATACGTGGAAAAAATTAATATCACATGCCCATTATATAGGCATGTAAGAAATAATGTAATGTTATAGTAAATAAAATTAATATTTACTGAGTATATTAGTCGCACAAAATTTAATCTATTATGATAAGTGAATATGATTAAAGCATTAGGCAATTTCTTAAATATCTAATTGTATTTAAATACAAGTATGAATTCCAAAATTTGTCACCTGGAGAATACAACTATGATTTAGAACTCCCAATTAGAAAATATATTAGTAAAAATCTAATGTTGCAATCACTTTCGTAAAAGGAGGATACACATTTACAAGTATAAATTAATAAAAAGACATCATTTGATCTTAGAATGCTTGCCTGATGTACTTCAACCTCATCTAACAAAATATTTGACTCAACACGCATGAGATTGGTACAAATTTAAGATTTTAATATTCAATCAGATAGATAGAACGAATCCTTATGGTTTTAAATGAAGAATATGGAAACTGAAATTCCCCTTACTAAACTTGATGCGAGCACCAGGACGGACCAAAGGCAAAGTCAAGGATTCAACGTACAAGTTGAAGGAAACAAGCTTTAGTGGTCCAAAAGATCACTTTTGCATGAGTTTCGAGAAGCAATTTGCAATTCAGAGAGGTTCTAGAAGTCAAGATGAGCTCACAGATAAATTGGATGTAAAACGTGACTGAAATAGCAAAAATCCATCATCAATCGACATTCGGATCGATCTCGAGATGGATCTCAAAATTCTTGATAGATCTCAAAGTAGTAGGATTGATCTCGAGTACGATTGCACAAAAACGAGATCAACCACACGATCTACAATCATAATTTCAAAACCTCCCAAACTTACTAGATTTACCATCGTGATGTGCCAGATCAATCCTAAACACACCAAATCTATCCAAGAAGGCCTAGATCGATCCAAATTACAGCTTGCAGCCCAAATATTGCATTTAGTTAGGATTTCTTTTCAATTTCCACTCCTAGTCTTCCAAAAACACCTATAGATGAATTTATATGGTTTTCTAAGGGCTCCTGAGACTATAAAAAAGACCTTTGGTTATTTTTATCCTAAAAGCTCTTTGGTATTTTGATTAATGAAATTCTTTTTTTGGTTTCTCTTTTAAATTTAAGTGTGCCTCAATTCTTGTGAATCCAAATAGCAAATCAAGTTATTCTAAGCGTTCTTTAGATTAATTTGTTATGTATCAATTAACTGGGCATGTTAGTTGCGGCCATCTTTCATTGGAGTTTATTTAAGATCATTTTTCTACACGATTTATGTAAGCAAGTTTTGTTACGTTCCGGCATTTGTTGAATTTCATATTTGTACACTTCCACACACACGTTAAGACCAACATGATGAAAGTTGTTAGAATATATATTTTCGTTATATACATGACATTAAAACGTTTACCTTTAATAGTGTAGGAGTTATTTTTATCAATATATCTAAATTTATGGTAAGTTTACAAAATTTGATTTATCCCACCATATATGATAGTGTATTTTATGAAATAATACAACATAAGAACTCCTTTCTCTTCTATATCATATCAAAACACAATTTAGTTTAGCTCTTATTTTATCAAAAATAAAAAATGGGGGAAAAGAAAAAGGATCGGATCGGATCATCAAAAATCTTAACCTCTATTAATCTATCTTGGCCACAAAGCTAAACTAGTGCCCCACAACTATCGAGTTCACAAGGAAACCCTAATTATCACTACTTTTGACATAACTACCTTTGTTGTGTCTCTCAAGCCCAACACCAATGTGCGACATAATAGTTCCAGTCTTCATCTCTCAAGCCCAACACCAAGACCGATCTATGAATTACTTGGACATGAAAAACACCCTCATATATGGCGATTTAAATAAGGCAGTGTTTATGGAGCAACCTCTGGGCTATTTGGTTGGGGGTGCAGAAAATATGGTACGCAAACTTCGAAAGGCAATTTATAGTTTAAAACAAAGTCTTGAGCCTAGTTTGATAAGTTCAATTATGCCACAAGCGAATTTGATTTTCACCAATGCAAGGCAAACCATTTTGTAATTGTAAAGCATAGCTGGAATGGAGAGATCATCTTGATTGTGCACATCGATGACATAATTTCTAGCAGTGAGACTGATGAGATAGAATGCACCAAGTACTATTTGCAGCAACACTTTGTTAATAAGATATGGGACACCTTAAGTATTTCTTGGGCATTGAAATGGCTCACAATAAGCTTGAAGTGTCTTTATAAGAGAGAAAGTATGCTCCAGCTATGCTTGAAAAAGCTAGTTTAGTAGGATCAAAGCTTGTGGAGTCTTTTATAAAGATTAATCCAAAATTTTGGAATGATGATAGTGACGTAAAATGATTAAAATCAATTACAATAATGTGTTAGCTCATTAACATATTTTTGATATCATATTAAATGACAACTATTATTCATGAGTTTTAATAATAGATAAACTCAATTACTAGGGTTTATTGGAGTTATTAACAACTAGTGAAAATGCACATTGTAAGTGTGTGTAAATTTATTCATAAATCATAAAATTATCATATTTCAAATAGTAAGAATAAAATTATTCAAGTTAAAAATAATATATATATATATATCACATAATAAAACAAAGAATAGTCAGAAGAACTTGAAAAAAGAGAATTTTAGAGAAAATATAAATAAAAATAATAAATTAAACGAAAAATGAAAAGGAACAAAAAGAAAAAAGGATAAAAAATAAAAAAAGAATAAGATAAACATATTTGTATGAGAATCAATCAAAATATTTATAATTACAAATGATTCTCAAAAACACACACAAGCGAGATATTTCAAAATTATAATAATAAGTTTAATTTAAACATGAGCATTATTTATCATAATGTTAACCAAAATAAGATTATGTGTTATCTTAATTAAATATGTTCAGTAAGTGTGATTGCAATCATTTCTACACGTTTAGTTGAGAATTGAAAAAAGAACTATTAACAAGAAAGTGACAGGTCAAGTTCATAAAGTTGTTTTCAACAGGATGTGCAGATCAGAAATGTTAGGTTTATTTGTATGCAAATAAATACCAAAATAAATACAAATATATAAATATCATGTGGTTGATAAAACACCGAAACATGAAGTACAAAAATTTTCATCCAATACTTTTTAAACACATTATAACATGTTTTATTTTCAGCAAAGGTAATAGGTGGTACATAAAGCACTGAAACAAGAAAAAGTACAAAAATTTTCATCCAATACTTTTTAAACACATTATAGCATGTTAAATTTTCAGCAAAGGTAATAGTATTAACTACTCAAATAAACTTTTCCTAATCATTTCCAAAAGGTCTTCTCCATAATCAGTACCTACAAAGATACACACTATCCAAAATATTCCAAAAAATAGAATAAAATTTAACCAATTAGAGCTTATTTATTTATAGTTAATTTTTTTAAATTAATACATGTTAAAAAGATTGCAAAAATCAAGCTATACATGAATATCTCACCTAACCTCATGGGAAAAAAAATTAAGATACAAAAATAAATATACACTTGACATAACACTAACCCAATAAAATAGAAAACAATGGCCATGTTCGTTTTCATTTTTTGTACTATAAAACACAATACTATTATTATATTTTTTAATTCTCTCTCTTATTTTTACACAATTCCCTATAAAATATACTTAAAAATACATACCAAAACAAAACAAACATAGCCAAGAATTTTAAGCCTTTAATAGGTAACATAATATATAAAAATATTATATCAAATATTTTAATAAATATTTTAATTTAACACTTCACTTCAAATTAAAAATGGAAAACTTCATAAAATGTTCAACATTACTTAAGTTCAAAAGACTAAATTATAGCAAGGCAACAAGCAATTAACTTTGACTTCTTTCATAAAGCGAACACAAAAACTTGTAAAACAACACCTGAAATAGATATTGTAAGGTGACATTGGCAAAGCATTCATAATGCAACACTCGCAGAGGAAAATTAAGGCAACAAACAAAATGCCATAACCTAATAGTCAAACAATTCATTGTAAGACGACAAACTCCATTAGCCAGTAGTCAATATTAAATGTTAACGAGAATTGTCCATGGATAATAAACAACATAAAGCAATTAAATTATTAAGGGCTAAATAGAATCAATAAACAATCGTTCAAGGAAAGAAGACCCAATAAAAAAACCTAAAACTTAAAAAGGGTCCACACTTCGATATAACAAATAGATTATTAAGCCAATTTACACTCAGCCCAACAACATAAGCCTAACACAAGGACTAATTTGAAGCCAAATTTCACCTCTCTCCATAAAAACCTAGGCTTGAGAGAAGATATAAACAGGTGTAGTAACTATTCAAAGAAGTGACAATGATGAACAAAAAAATAGAGTGACCGAGTTGGCAATAGTACATATAGAAATGGCCAACGTTAGCATAGGGACAGGGATAATAAGTAATGGTGGTTTGTGCAATAGCAGAAATTAGAGCTCCACTGCCAAGAAAGGACTGAAAGTGGTGCTAGAACTCAACAGCTTCAACAAACAAAGGTTGGGTGCTGATGGTTAGCGGCATAGTTTAGGATTTTTGAGGTGCAGCAATGATCATGCGATTTAGGCTTTGACAAAACAATGGCAATAGCCCCAGCAAGAAAGATCTAGTCTTCAATGTGGCGCCACATGTTGGCTAAGAGATTTTGTTTCGCTAAGGTTTAGTGAAAGCTAGGGTTTGTTAGTTTCTCAAAGTTGGAAAATTAAAGTGACCAGCTTCCATTTTTTTCCTTTTTTCTTTGATTTGTTTATTTAACCTGGAGTTGACCAACCCTCTTTTCTCTTTATTGGAAATTTAGAGTTTCCCACTCAACAAAATCAAACCCTTAACCCCACTAGCAGACTAATACTTGCTCTAATGTCATGTTAAAATGATAGAAAGAATTGAATCAAATTTCATTGATGAAAATCTCATTTCAATCTATAGTATGAGATTAGAAAAGAATTACAAGAACATAAAAATAATTATAAACTTAACATAACACTAATTAACACAGTACGTAAAATTATCACACCAACTATTCCTACAAATATTCTAGCCACAAATAGGATCACAATCTCAATTTTCTCTCACAAAAAATTAAAAGCTATCTTCAATGCAGATTTACCATTATTTTCATCCCATCAAAATGCACACTTTAAAACATATTACCCATCAAAATAACTCTCTCTCAAAACACTTTTGTATTCTTCTAGAGTTCCACACTGACTTCCCCCCCAAAAAGATTTGCACACAAACAAAGCCAAAGCATTTCTTAATGTTATAATATTTATTATTGACACACATGCAGTGAGATCCAACCCAAACTTGCAAACTGACAAAAAAAATCAACTCATATTGAAGGCAAGCAAATGCGACAAATAGAACAGAAATACTGTTGGACAATAAATAATGGCTGCAAAGTTGCTACAAAAGGCCTTTAAGTTTGTTAAAATATTTGAGAATGTTTATTTTGATATTTCAAATATTTAGTTACCTAGATAAATTTAGAAATATTTAGTTGCTTAATTTATAGATTATCTTTATGTTAAATTATTTCACAATTTTAGCATGATCGTACCCATGTCATTTATAAATTGGGACCTCTCTAGTATTGAAACACCCAATGATTATTCCAATTACTTCAACAAAGTATAACAGCATGTTCTTTCCTACTTTGGTTGAAACCTTCATGTCAAGTTCCTTGCCAGCGCGGCAGCCCCTCCCTTTTCAATTTAAAAAGGTCAACAAAAGTCAAGAAAAATTAGAAACTAATAAAAAAATATCAATCCAAATAAGACCCTTTTTTACACCACTAACTTACACACCCAATGGATATTAGAGGGTTTGAACCCTTGACCTCAAATGTAAAAATCTAGAAAGCCACCACTAGTCTACACATAGACCCACCCAATCTAAATAAGACCTTATTCTCACAAAGCCCATTTTCCATTTCCCAAAACCATCCTTCCAAAACCCAAACCAGCGCCACTAACCATATTCTTGTAGTCCCAACCATAGAAATCTATGCCACAAACCAAAGAAGGAAAAACATCCTACACAAAACACCATTGCCCTTGAACTCTTCCTGCACACGAACAAGAGCCCTTCATGCAATTTTGAAACACACAAGCGAGTGCTTCCTTAAGTTTCATAGTGCACAAAGGTAGAGAGAAAAATTGAGCGCTGAACTGTCATAACCGAGAAGATGAGCCAAGCAAATGAATCACATAACAGAGTTATGATTTGTGGGCAAAAGTAGTGCAATCTTCAAATAACACCTCTGACTTTGATAATTTGTTTCCTTTATAGCTTGTACACCCACAGGAAGCGGCAGGTGAATGGATTCTAAATTTGGATCCAGTAAGACTTAATACTTGTTTGGGCTAAAGCCTTTGGAGGGTGTGGGAAATGTATTTAATTGGGCATGTTGGCTTATATAAAATGAGTCTAATTGGGGATAAAAGAAAAAAAAAAGTGTTAGGTTTAAAAAAAAAAAAAGTGTTGGGTTCTTTCTTATTTGATTGGGCTAATTGCATGTGGGTATGAGCTGAGTAATAATGTGTGGATTATGTCTATGTTTGGCAATGAACCAAGTTTAAAAAAACCCCACTATTATATCAATAGTCCAAATACATGAGAATTTTTCAAAACTTAATCCCACTTTGATGCGTGCTTGCCCTTCACAAAAGAGTCATTTTACCCATCATAGATAAAAGAGAGTCGACATGTGCATCACATGCAAAAGAGAGATATTGGATCCATTGTGTGTGAAAGAAAACAGTCATGCCAACCACACGAAAGAAAGTTGTAGTGCCCCTGGTGAATTAAAAAGAATTGCAACTGCATTTCACATTCTACTACAAACAAGGAAAATTGATTTACCTACTTGGACAAAATGTACAAGTTGCACACTTCAATTAAAAATACGATGTTCAATTTGAGAGGAAATATTAGAACATTTGAGAATATTTATTTTAATATTTCAAATATTTAATTACCTAGTATAAGTTGAGAAATATATGGTTTCTTAATTTATAGGATTGTCTATTATTAAGTTATTTCATAATTTTGGTATGATTGTGCTCATTCCATTTACTTCAACAAAGCCCACTTAGAGGGCGTTTGGCTAATCTTATTTTAAATAGCTTGTACGACCATGTAACTTATAAGATGTTTTTAGATCTTACAAGCTCATGCATCTTATTTTTTTAAAATAAGATCATGAAGTGTTCGGATAAAACATCTTATAAGATTTTGTTGAAATTTATAATTATCGTTAAGTATAATTTTTGATGTAATAATGATAAAAATAAATTAAATATTATCAGTATAATGTAATAGAAGATATTTATGTTATTTTTAATATATACAATAAAATAGCTTCTAGGATATTTTAAAATAAGTTGGAAAAAACAAACTTATTTTAAAGAGCTCATAAGCTCCAAACATGGTAAAGTTTTTAATAAAAAAGCTTATGAATTCTCAAAACGAGATAAAGTTTTTAATAGAAAAGCTTATGAGATCTCGTTTTGAGAGCTCATAAGCTTTTTTATTAAAAACTTTACCAAACACTTTTGAGGAGCTTATAAGCTCTTCAACATTTTATAAGATATTTTGAAGAGTCTTGTAAGCTCAGCCAAACGCCCTCTTAATTTAACATGAAATGCCTACACTATTCACAAAGTTGGAATGGTGTAGCACTGTCACAGCATTAAAAATCCCTGTTGCACGCTGATCTGGCCTGACAAATAATAAAGATGATCAGAAAACTTAAATTAATAATACCTATCAGAAGTGTATATTCAAAAATATTTAATTAGTTTGACGTGTCAAATATTTTGTTACCTGATTGTGTGTTAGGTATCTTGTAGTCCCTAGTTTATAGGAATCATAGTATGTTAAGTTTGACATCTATATTTGGCAGCTTCTATAATTTGTAATTTTGTACAAACCT
Source organism: Avicennia marina (assembly GCA_019155195.1). NCBI lineage: Eukaryota > Viridiplantae > Streptophyta > Magnoliopsida > Lamiales > Acanthaceae > Avicennia > Avicennia marina. The sequence goes on from CM032769.1 coordinate 8,856,764, forward strand.
TACATTATAAATTGAGGTGGAGTTTTCATTAATAAAGAGGACAATAGTTCCTTCAATTACTTTCCAACAAGTGTTAAGGTTCTAAATAAAGTCAGCATCAAATTCATAATACAGGACTAACATATGTAAACAATAGGAATGTGAGGAGCAGGGACACAATAAATCCATGTACCTGTATATGAGTGAGTATATGAGACACAGAGACAGGAAGAGAGGACGTACATGTGCAATGACTCTGTCAAATATGCCATATGCACCAACTCAAGATCCAACATATCTTTGACCTAGAACAATAGTTAAATGGAAGCAGACAAAATTAAAAGGACTACATTGCATCTTGATTTACAATAATAGATCAGATATAGAATTCTCTAACAGAAAATTATTAAAAAGACAAGATGGACTGATTGTTCAGATTAGATAGATATAGATACAAATGGAATCAAACAAGCCAAATTAAAGTTTGAACACCGTTTCGGTTGATTATATTCACCAACCAATATTATTCTACTTTTTGTTTAGTTTTAGCTGTAGTACAAAAGTGCAAATGAAGTTCATCATGCAAGTCCAAGCCTGAGCTCATTGGGCCCAAGCTTGATATGAATAGGCTTTGAGCTTTTGGTTAGGCTTCAAGTAAATGCATTAGCATCAAACTCAAGCTGGAATATCAGTATGTCCAGTGTTTGACTAATAAACTCTGATTCCTTTTATTCCTTAACCAAGTGATTTTGAAATGAGTAGATGTATACTATTGAGTGCATGTGTTAACCTGGAAAGACAAACAAAATACTCCATAAGAAGTATTAATCACCAGGTCAGTTGTAGGCCCCTTGTTCCCACTAATCCAAAAGTAAAGATACCACTTCAAGATGTACTAGCAAAATGGAGAACTACATAGGTCTAGACTCTAGATGTAGATATTCAGAATATAGTCGTTATGAGCCACAGAAAACAAGCAGAGTAGAGAGAATTAATCTGTTAGTCAACCTCAGTCAGATAACTAAATTACTGGCTACATTCCTGACACAAAAAATAAACAATAGTGCAAATATTTCCCAAAGAGACTTTGCCAAACTTCATAGATGATAGAAGTAGGCTCATTACTTTCTTTCAAAAGGAAAAAAGAATACTTCTGACTGATGATGGCCTACAAAATAGAGAAAAAAGTCTCATAATGAAATCAAAAGTACCTTCACTGAGGAGAATGATCCTAAGAAAATCTGAAAAATAAATTGATGGGGAAATGTAGAACAAGAAGAAATATTTTTATGATAAATCATTCTGGAAATGCCTTTTCTTTTTATGTTGTTTTGAGGCACTTATCTAGGTGAGGGTAGAAAATCTTCGTAAGATTACATCAGCAGGGTAAGCTTCCCGATGTATAAGGAATACAAAGAAGTAAAGCGTTACTTAATTTTGTTTCATACAACTTTTACTAATCCCTTGTCCCCCTAATCTCCGTATTTTCCTTTTCATCTAACAGTTAAAATTTCACACAAAAGCATCACGAAACAAAAGAAACTCAACAATGAATTATACAGAAAGATTTTCACAAAGGAAGCACTAAAAAATTTAACATATCTAAATAATAAATAGATATTTAGTGTGTGGATATGAGTATGAAGAACAGAAACAATAATTATTGTCTAAATGGACAACCAACCTTGTGTTTGAGAGTGTGTAGAAACCTGTACCAGGATACTTGGGATAATTGTGATTGTACATATTGCTGAAATGTAGACACAAAATGGTTAAGCTGGTGCCTGCAATGAAAAAAGGGTAACAATCAGAAAATTCAAAACACCAGTGTTCAGCAATGTAACAAAGATACCTACTACTTCGATTGATTTACCAACCAACATTACTTTCCAAGGAAAACAACTAATAGTGATTAAAACAACAGTAGTAGAAAGACTCTATATTCAACTGTGTGAATCATTGTACAAATACAGTTTAAGGAAGCAAGTCAAGACCCAGTCGTTTTTTTTCTCTTAATCAAATGATATAACTTCCAAAGAAATTAATTTTAGAGCATACCTTGTTTCAGTTAATACTGAAATTTGGCCCACTTCTCCTTTGTGTTGCTCCAAATGATAACCCTGCACGGGTAACCACATCAAACTGACTTATCAAATGTATACAGTAGAAACAGAAATTCTTAAGAATATTAGCTCACATCGACAATAAAAATTCACTACTCCTGAGTTGTGAAGAAAGGAGATGCCAGAATTTTGCAACTCTTATCAAAGAACATTCTAAAGGGGAGATTCAAGTTCAATGTGAATATTCAGAAAGAGAGACCAAAAATTTACCCCGAATCAGAAAGCTTATTTCCATTTTTTTTTTTTTTTTTGAATGGAAACAACAAAAGTTAATGAAAGATTTGAAACAGCAGAACACTGAGCAAGCATTGAAATGAACTAAAAAGAAAGAGAATTTCAGCTATGTTTGTTTTCAAAATTGGGTGCATGTTTTTAGATGTTTTTAACTCAAAAATTGAGTAAAAATAAGATAGAAAACGAGACAAAATTGAAAAACTGCAATGACTGAGTGTGTGTTTTTAGGGTTCAAAATTGCAAAACAAATATAGCCTTTATTATTAGAAGAATCAACATAATCATCAAATGAAGATTCTTACTATACATACTATAGGTAGAGTACACCATATTATAAAGAGTAGCCAAATGCTAATTTTCCTTTTTCAACTTAACACCTGTGCAGGTTTACTTGTCAAAACCATCTTAAGTAAACACTTAATCCATTGTCAACTATATATAATTTAGAGGCAATAAAATAATCATGGAGGGCAAAGGTAATATGAGGTTTCAATGTGATAAAACCTATACATATGCAACCGGCCCAACCAGAATCATCTGTAAATTGGAATTTAGAAGTGATCCAGCAATTAAAGTATAGGCCGAGAATATTGCAAGAAGAAATTAAAAAAGAAAAGCACCTTGAAAATACCTAAAGAAACAAGGAAATCAAAATGTCAAGAAACTTTTAGTGGCCAACCATATGCAGGCTACTAATTGATGACTCTACGCAACTAAACAAGAACCCAGACATATTTAGAAAAGGGATGCTAAAATTAAAATAACTCAGGAGAAAACAAGGAGCCAAGATGACACTGTGTTTGAGCTCAACAGAATTCCATTTTCCATTTAAATATAATCATATTCTTTGGCATGTTACCGTCAGCCTCACCAACATGTTATTTAAGTTAATTTGACTGTCTATTTGCCAAGGGTTCTGTAACAGTAATACAGCAATGGTACTACTAAAAAAAACTACATTACCATCCTAGTTTTTGAAAAGAAAATTGAAGAAATTGTTGTATATTTCACAAATCAAGAATGGTCCCAATTTATGGTATGGGACAAGTACGATCATACCAAAAATAGGAAATATCTTGACATATGTCTAATTCTAAAAATTAGGAAACAAAATATTCTTAAACTTGTTCTAGATAACAAGATATCCTTAATATCAAATCAAATATTCTCATAGATATTTTAAATATTCTAAACTATTATCTAATACTCCCCCTTAAGTTAAATAAAAGGTAGTGTTAAATGTTCAACTTGGAAGACCAAATTGAAACAAAACATTTAGTAGTAGACTGCAGACAAAAAATATCATGTCTAATATAACAACCAGAATATCTAATAGAGTAAGCCAAATAGCCAGCAAATATTAAAGCCATTAAGATATGCAATACCAGATAGATAACTACAAAGTGAGCAACACCAGAAAGCAGACCACTTGGCAAGCAACACTAAGAAAGACAGCCATGAAGGTAGATGAATCAAAGACCGATAGCCACAAAAGTTAGCAACACCAAAAGAGACTGCTAGAAGGCAGCAAAAGATAGCCACAAAATAGACAATATAAATCATGTATATAATCACGCTTGCATAATAGGCTATACAAGAAATCATGAAAGTTTATAACAAATAATGGTTATGCTTAAAGCAGTAGACCACAAATAGTAGGCAGTAGTAGCAAAAGTTGTGATTGAATAGTAGCAGATAGATAGTCAACAATAGAACAATAGCTGACAAATAATCAATAGTAGTAACAAATAGTAATCAAGGTAGATAGAAAAGTCAAAAGTCAATAATAGTGAAGGCAAGATGTGAGAAAAATTTTTCAACCATACTCAATAAAATGCAAAGGATTGCATTACCACTCTGATATCATGTTGAAAAGAAAAATGAAAAAATTATTGTATATTTCATTTATCAAAAATGGTCCCAACTAGGGGTGTTGGCGGACCGTGTCACTCTACTCAACTTGGTCGAGCAACTCAATCAAAGCTCAACTCGACATGGCCACTAAGTTGAGCTCGAACAGTTCATAAGAATACTCAAACTCGATCGAGTAGCTTGAGTTTGACTCCTCATTTTAATTTTATTCCGTTCCCCAAACACAACCACCCCACCCCCAAAACCCGATTTCAATCTCCACTCTGGCACACTCCAATCTCCATTCTCAAGTGGCCCAACCAAACACAACCTAACCCCAATCCCACCCCTAAATTTAGTGTCTCAGGGTCGCATCACCTAAACACAACCTAATCCCCAATTCTAAAATTCAGTCTCCCCTGTGTCCCGTTGAGGCGTTGACTAAAGCAACTCGTAGTAGAGAACTTTCCCAATTCCCCTAATCAATTAATCCCCTTTTCTCAGTCTCCAAATTCAACAATCACCACCCCATCCACCCATCGTCCGACGAACTAGAGGCCAAAGTGGAGCAAAGTAGCATAGTAGCCCATCTTTCTAGAAAGGCACAACAAGAACACTTGTGCTTGCTTGGAATTCGGGGAATTAGGTCTTGGGAGGCTAATGAAGGAATGAACTTAGGAAATTGTGATTCAAGTTCAATTGCGCCAGCAATAACAGGAATGGAGAAGCAACACTAGATAAGCACTAGATCATCATTAGCGACAATGAGTAGCATGCCTGGTGGAATTTATGATTGTAAGAATTTTTCCCTAAGTCTTGATCTTCTGCTTCTAATATTTACAGAAAAAAAAATGTTGCAGTCGTTTATAGAGTTTGTGTTGGTGTTATAGTATGCTTCTATATGTTTAGATTTGGAAACTTGTGGTAATTGTAGAATGAAGTTAGAGTGTCAAATTTTCGAGTTAAAATTTTTGAATGATTACTTTTTATGCCTATTTAGTTGTATTGAAATCATTCTTGTTTACTTCAAATTACAACTGCTTAGAGAATTAATTGTTCTATGCCTTGCTATAAAGCCTTCAGTCTGCTTTAGATGTTTATGAAGCCAAACTTACATTTCTGCAATGGAGGCTTACTCCAAATGGTATGCCCTATTGACTAGAAATGCATGCCATCAGAATCTAAATAGAAAGGGCATAGAGCAATGTTGCAACTTGATTTATTTCCTATGGGAATCCATCATGGTATGAAAATGTTAAAATCTTAGAAAGTTAATGGAAGTTAAAATTATCTCAATCTATGCTTATGGACAAGCTGTGATGAGTATTGTGTTAAGTTTGTTTGTTCTGTGCAATTACAGCCCTTTGACAGTCAAAACTTACAATATTTGCCAAAGATATAAATCAACAGTTACCAGTAAAAGGATTATAAACGAAATCAAACTTAAATTACAATAACTTGACTCAATATTTAAAATATTCATTGAGCACTGATTGTAATTCGAGTAATTAAATTGCGAAAGGAAATGCATAAAAATCGAATAATCTAAAAATACAAAAATGATTAGAAACCGCTGGAGGAAAATAGTTTTATTGAAAAAGAAACACACTAACAAAGAAAAGTTTTGAAAGGGCAGTAGCTTGTGTCTAGAAAAACAAGTAATGAATCAATGTCCTGAATATCAGGACTAAGACAGTGTAGCTTGAGTGGATTTTTTTTACTGTTGATTGAAGATTATCCTGAATCAAGTCTAAGTTAAAATTTTTGTCGATTGTTAATTGTTGATTGTTATAATTTTTTCCTTTCTTTTTTATTGTAGAAATAGATTATAATCAATTTGAGTACTGTGATGATTCACGTGCATTCATATCCATTGAAAATATAGAAAAATGTGATGAAGATGATGGTGGAGATGATGCAAAGCAAGGAGAGATGCACATGAAGAACCTGAATTTCGTCTTCCAAAAAGAAGAAAGAAACCTGAGGTATGAGAGGATTTCAAAGAAATTAAAGAGGATGAGAACTTTTATGATATATGTTAGCATTGCAACACTAAAATAGCTCAAAGCCCAACAATACAAACTTCAAGCATGTTAAGACATCGCGATAATTGTTCGGTTAAAAAGGTCAAAGTCCACAAAGAGACAACAAAAATTAATTTTTAGTTAGTTGGTTCAACTTCTACATAAGTATCCGCATTGCATGATGGTAAATTTGATATGGAGAAAATGAGAGAAGCAACTGCTCGTTGGATCTTGATGCACGAACATCCCTTTAGTATTGTGGAAGAGGAGGATTTCAATAACATGCAAAAGTGTGGGATGCCAGAATGGAGACCGATGTCCCAACCCATGGCAAAAGATGATTGTGTTTGTGTGTATGATGTTTACAAGAAGAAATTGAAAAAGTTACTAAAGATTATCAATAAAATTAGTATTTCAACAAATATGTGGAAATCAAACAAGAAGATTTAGTACATGGTTATTACTAGACATTGAATTGATTCGGAGTGGAGACTTCAAAAAAGGGCTCTTAACTTTGTTCAAGTTCTACCACCCCGTCATGGAGTTAAGATAGCAACCAAGTTATTTAAGTGTACAAATGAATGGGGCATTGAATCAAAATTCAATTTCTGTTGATAATGCCTTAAATAATGATGTAGCTGTAAGAATTTTACGAGATGATCTTGCAAAAACAAGAAATCTTTTAGGTGGTAGCAATCTGTTTCACGTCCGTTGCAGTGCACATATGGTTTAAGATGATTTAAATGAGATTGGCGACATTTGTGACAAAATAAGAGATAGTGTGGACTTTATAGTTCACACTAATAAGAGAGCCTTAGACTTTGTTAATATTGTTCAACGACTTCAAGTCTTGATGCATGATTGCAAAACAAAGTGGAATTCTACTTTGAGACGTTGAGTTGTGCTTTGAAGTTTCGAGAGGTTTTCAAACAGTATGCAAATATGAAGTCTAGTTATAACTTTTGTCCATCATGTGATGATTGGAGAAAAGTGGAAAAAGTATATGTTATTTGGAAAATTTCTATACAGCTGCACATGTCATTTCAAGGAGTGAATATCCAACAAGTAATTTGTTCCTTCCAGATGTTTTAAAGGAGAGAATGACTTTAGGGACCCGAAGAAATGATGAGGATGAGTTCATTTAAAGAATGGTGGCTAAAATGATCATGAAATTTGTTAAATATTTAAAGGACTACAATTTGTTAACAGGTGTTGCTGCCATCTTGGATCTAAAACAGAAGATGAAAAGAGTAGAGTTTTCATTTGCGAAGATATACTCTTCATTTAAGGTACAAGAGCACATAATCAAAGTAAGAAAAGCCATTTTTAACTTATTTGAAGAATATGCAAACATAAATCCTACTTCTGAAGAAGCAAGCTCAGTTTCATCTTCTACCCACAATGCTATATTTAGGCAACCATCATTATATTAGGATTCATTCAATGAGCAAGAGCTTTCTGATGGCTTTGATCAACCCTAGAGATCTGAATTAACGCATTATTTTGATCAACCATAACTTAAACCTACACCTGATCCAAAAATTTTAATAGCCTGAAGTGATGGAAGATGAACAAGGCGTCTTTCCTAGTGTTATCTCAAATAACTGCTGATATATTTGACATTCCTATCACTACAGTAGCATTTAAGGTGACCTTTAGTACTGGAACTAGGGTGATTGATTCTTACTGAGTTTTATTAGCTCCTGAAACTGTTCAAATACTATTGTGTGCGGGTGGTTAGTGCAGATATTTTAATGGAGTGAAAAAGAAAATGAAAGTAAGTTTTAAATTTCTTACGTCTCAGCATAATTATTATTTATAAAGTAGTACTATACTTACTACTTTAATTTAATTATTATTTATGAAATTGTTTGTTTATTTATGTAGATTAAGAAAACTTCCATAGAGTTCGAGGTTCCAACACCAAACTCAACATCATGAAGAACTAAATATGTGAGTACTTCAATGGATAACCTATTTTATCATTTTTGCTATTTTGTGTTATTTAATTAATAACATAAATATTTGTTTATTTTCTATGTTGTTGGAGTTGCTACAATTGTTAGATGATAAGGTTTGTCATTTAGTTTAGTTAGGTTGAAGTGGGAGTATATTTTCATTGAAATAAGCTTATTGAATTATGATGATATTTTGAGTTGACAAAAATGAGCACTTATTTTTTCTTCCAATATTTGTTATGGTGTAATCTTAATTGTTGAAAATGAGCTCTTATTACCCATATTGTAGTGTTGTTTTGCTTAATTTTTGTAGTAATTCAAGTAGAGGATTGTGATGAGAATGGTTTGTTGTGGGCTCGTAGCTACAATTCAGTGTTGCTTTAGTTAATAATTGTAATGTTGTCTTGCTTAATTGTTGCAGTATTTCAAGTAAAAGATTGTGATGGTGATGGATTGTTGCAGGCTTACAACTACAGTACAATATTGTTTTGGTTAATTGTTGTAGTATTATCTATGCTTAATTGTTGCAATAATTTAAGTGGATTGTAATAGTGGTGGATTGTTATAGGATTGTAGCTACAATACAATAGTCGACTACTAGACTGTTGATTTTTGAATGTGGCCAATTTAGGTGTCCTAGTTTATGGATGTGGCCAATTATTGATTATCCTATTCACTAATATAACATTCAAATACCCACCCCTCAACTAAAAGAAATTCACACACAAGGAGCTCAGTACGCTTGAGCTCGGGCTCGATAGGCTTGGTAAGCTCGAGCTCAAGATCGGACTTGATAGGCTCAAGCTCGAGCTCGTATTTCGTACTTGTCCACTAAGCCTAGCCAGCTCAAGCTCATCAAAAATCATTTCGAGTTGAGCTCTCGACTTAATTCCACCTTTAGTCCCAACTTATAATATTGGACAAGTACAACCATACCAAAAATAGAAAATACCTTAACATATATCTAATCCTAAAAATTAGAAAACAAATTATTCTTAAACTTATTGTAAGTAACAAGAAATCTTTAATATCAAATCAAATATTTTAATAGATATTTTAAATATTCTCTTAGCACTAGTTAAATGATAAGTGCAAAAAAGATAACTATTGCCTAAGTATGGTTGTTAACAAAAGAAACATAATAATTGAACCAATATAACTTTAGTTTCTCTCTAAGTTTCTTTACTCTTACTCAAAGCTAAGCCTTTTCATTTCTTCCATCCTTTCCAGTCATTACTCATTAGCAATTTAAAGCCTAACCTCTTCAGAAAGTCAAACAAACTTTTAGTTCCTAATTTTTATCTCTAGGCCATCACATTCTTCCATCCATCTATTTTCAGATCCTCAATCAATTCTTCACACTTTCTTCATCAAATCCATAAACTTCATGCACGCATTTGCATGAATATCTCGTCTTCACCCAGAAATATAATATCAAGACTCCCAACAAACTTGCACTCACAGTAACATCCTGCAATTCATTCAATCAACAGCCAAATGCAGTTGATAAAATATTATATATTATTAGGCAAATCACCAAATGTTGTTTAATCATCATTTCCAGATCACTATGAGCACTCCTCTGCTTCAGAAAACACCCATCAACTCTGGTTCAGTTGAATTTTAAGCATCCTTTTGGACTATGTTCTCCCAAACAGAACACAGTTTAATCTCATTCTCTTCCCAGACTTACAAGCTCCTCATATGTTCAATAGCACCAGTATTCACAACTCCAAAATGAGAATGGCAAGCCCTTGCTTGACTCTTGCTGAATTCTTACTAACCAATCCTCAGTGTAAATCTACTCTGATCAAAATCTTGGACTATGGAAAGTTATTGTTGCCCCTAGTTCTTCAAAAAAAAAAAAAAATGCTTTGTAACAAGAACAATCGAAAATTGGTCAAGATTGGCAGAGCTTGTTACACCAAGTTCAAAAAGTTTACAAGTTTAAACTAAACCTATATTTGCCATTTCTTTTACTTTTGAGCCAATCTTTGACTAGCTTCAAAGTTCAAACAAGCCGTGACAAACTATTTTGAACAAAGACTGAATCCCAATCTCCAAAAACAATACCAGAGTATTTAGTAAGTGGAAGAAATACAAAGAAGAAACTGATTTCACAAATATTTCCGGACTTCCTTTCTGTCCTACACCTTTTTATTCTTAAAGATTTAACTGCCAATCCTAACAGCTATGGAGTAACTGTCAATAACAACCAATAGCATGTAATCCTAAAAACATTCCCCCTGCCAAGATCCTTGCCCCAAGGATCTAAGAACTGATATCTATTCATTTTTTGTCATCAAGGATTCAGCTGATCACAAAAGCCATTACTTACTGCCAGATTCAAAATCAACACATGGTCTTTTTTACTCTGGCAGCATGAGATTGTAACTTCTAATTGCAGTGGTGGCTTTGAAGGAGGCCTTGGTATTGTCCCATGGGCTTTGAAGCACTTCCTCGAGTACAGTTGTTCAGTGGGGCATCTTAAACTCAAGTCCACACCCTTGTATTCAGTTGTAACAGCAAATCTGATTAATTGATTATTTAGCGAAGGCATGATTGAGCAATGATCAGTCAAGTAAATTGTGATGATTTGAATTCTTCAACAATTTCAAATAACAGAAACTCTAGGGCATCACATAAATTCTCTACGGATGTATTACATGAATTCTCCATTGGTGCACCAACTGAAACTTTCATGGCGGTGCAGGGCTGTCTGAGAACCAAATGGCTCTAAGACCACTTTTGTTATAAACCAAGATTGAATTGCAGTCTCCAAGACCCATATCAGAGAACTTAGGAGAGAAGATGGAAGGAATATAGAAAAAAAGAAACCGATTTCACACATATTTCCAAATTTGCTTTCTTCTCTGCTACACCCTTCATTCTTGAAAATTCTACCGCCAACACTTACTGCTATGGAACAAATGTAAATACTAACTATCCAAACAAATAGCATGTAATCCTAATGCATACCCAATCTCAGCCTAACCTGCTACACTGGTTCACAGCCATAAGCCCCTATGGAAGGTTCAGAAGTTCACAACAGAAAATGCATTTGCTGACAGCTAAAGAGAACTTCACTACACTATTCTAGTCACATCTTATTAGTACAAAAAACTATGTTCGTCATCCATCTCTTACAACAAAATGGCCCTTTTCCCGATCAGTGGGGGTCATGTTTTCCAAGGTAGGTTTGCAGAAAGACAAGGCAAAACCAGGTAAGTGGGAAAGCTCTGTATTCCATATCAAAAGTGAATTCAAATGGGGAAATATGCTTTATCCCTCAGTGCAAATATGATATACAGTAACATCATAAATATAGGTCAGTTTTGAGACAATGTACCTTCAATGAGCACCATGCATCACTCAGTGAGAAGACAGCGAGTTTGACTCGTAACAAAAAATTAAATATATCCGAATATATGTCCAGTGCAGCAGGAGTCAGAATTATGTTGACTGGCCAATCAATTCGATAACCCAGACCCAAAAAATCAAAGGAGTGGATTCCTGGAGAATGTGAGGGTAATTAGAAAAGATACGAAAGATACCACAAAGCAAACAAGATGACTTATCACAGATCAAACGTTAGCATGCAATGCAATATGGTTGCATGTGAGACATCAATAAGCATTTTTGTAGAAGGTGTTCTAGGGGCAGGAAGAATCAAAACACCTTGAGGCAAAGTTGCATGGTGTTTCAACTGTGCAGTGCATGCATGGTCATCTGGTGTCTAGACCATTTGTGATAGAGAGCACAAGTCCAAGAGCATGTTGTAATTTGTACAGATTTTTTGTACTTTTTTTGTTAAAGATGGGAAAAATCAACTCATGAGTGAAGAGAGACACAATTAGTCACAAGACAAGAATAATGATTCTGTCAATTAGTCCAACATCCATGGACAAATGCCCCTGAAGGCTCAATTATATTCCCTCTCCTGATTATTAGAAATGTATTACAATGCGCACCTGGTTATAGGTGAAACATAAAGCATTATAATGAAAACAAATCAGTATATCGTATCACATGAGATACTCTTAATCTTACAATCTTAATCTTACATGTATGATATGATTTCATCTAACCAAATCATATTTGATTTGCTTTCTAACATTTGAACGAGAGATCAAATTCTTCTTATCTTCAATCAGTAAGAGATCAACAAGAGTGAACAAAATGATTACCAAAATAGGCTTAAAAGCAACAAAATAGTTAAAACTATGCTCTCTTGGGAAGAGACCAAACTCCATAGTATGTACCAGAATGAAACTTGAGAGCACCAATCTAATAAAAAATTGATTGCCAATCTCAATGATGGTGTTTGAGGCATGGAAACAAACTTTGAGTCAAATGCTCTCTTTAACAAAAAGGAAGACGTTCAAAGTTGCTCAAAATTATATCATGTGTGAAGAGACACGATTAACTACAAGACAATAATTACATGTTTCTGGCATTTAGACCTACATTCATGGACAAATGCCTTTAATGGCTCAAATATATGGCAGAATCAAATTGTGAGTGAAAAGAGACAATTAATTACAAGACAATAATTACATGATTCAGCCATTTAGACCTATATTCATGGACAAATGCCCCTAATCGATCAAATATATTATTTCTCTCTTGATTCTCTCTTATAGATGTACTATGACGACCACCTATTTATAGGTGAGACATAAATTACTATAATGAAAATAAATCATCATATCATATCAAATATAATTAACCTCACAGATATGATATGATTTCATCTAAAATCAAAACAAATCAGATTTGCTTTCCAACACTTGTCAACTTTGGAATACCCAAATGCACTGATTTCATCCACGACCTTACTAAAATTCAAATGTATTAGACTAGTGTCACTGTTCTAAAAATCTTTTCTACTTTTTGTCTCATAATTTTGGTTGAAGGGACAATCAGTATCTTACTGAATTTTATATTTAAAAAAGTATCATGAATGTGTAGAGCTCACTTTCTTTTTCATTGCCCCCACTACCACTACTCTACTTTGGTTTTTTAGCTCTTTATTTTCAATGTTCTTATGGATAAAATATGAAAAACCACAAAACACAACCAGAAAGCACCTTTGTCTTCTAAAACACTGGCTCAAATGCAACACATACCCATAGAAATTGACGGATGTCTGATGCCATCTTCCTTCAGGAACACATATAGCCGCTCCTTATTAGGATCCCCTTCACATGATGACCTTTGAACTGCCAGCTCAAGAACTCCTTGAATCTCTGGGATCCTCTTATCCACTTCATTGACATTCCATTTCTGACTTGACAAGCAATACCAATTAGAGATCTCAATGAACAGAATCAGATTAAAGAAAAAAAAAACATACATGATGCCAGAGAGACATGATAAACAGATCAGCCCAGTCCGCAAGTTCCATGAAATGGTAGCGCCGCAAGGCCAACAAATGTTCTTGCAGCTTGAATCCTTCTATCAGTAACTTGATGGTCAACTTGCTCACGTATTTGTATCTAATTATGTCAAGGAAATACAAAACCAAAATTCTTGAAAATAAATACAGGACCTTTAGCCAATATCACTTCCTTAGACTGGATGCCTTAAGTATAAGAACAGAAGAAAGGTGTGTTATGTTTGTCTGTCTACATTGATATTTTTTAAGACACTCCAAACATATAAAACTTCAAAAATAACTTTTTGATCACTTTCTCTCTCTATTCTTACATCATTCCTTGATTGTCAGACTAAAATTACTGGATCTCACACAAAAAAATTCATACAAACATAGGCATATATCTAAATTATCCTCAGAGAAAGTGTAAAACCAATTTATAAGGCATTGAAACATGATTTACAACCCAAAAAAAATACTTCAAGACTATGAAACTAAATGCACCAATTTCACCTTCTAATAAGCATTCATTCACATCCAATACACTACCTTCGCATTTTACAGAAAGGAACAGAACAGCATAGGTAAATAGAGTATGAAGACAGGATACATATGTGTACATTAAAGCATCTCATTTCAGTCCCTTGTTATCCGCACAATGGCCAAAGCAATTTCTGACAAGATAAGGAATGGCCTCTATTAAAAGAAAAGGGGAGTACTATTTAGAGCATTTATAGAGGAAAGGCTTAGATAATATGCTAGTAGGTCGGTGTGGAAGAAAACATGGAAATGATTAAAATACAGAAAATCCACAAGTAAAGGGACTCACACTGGACAGAGAGACTGCCACTCTGTTGTTGAAGGCAGTAGACAGAGCAATTATGTTTGTGATACATATATTGTAGTCTCTATTAGGCCATCAAAATTTGTGCAATACTATCTATAATTCGTAATCTATAATATCATCTAAACCACAAAAACGAAGGTATATGAGGATACTGAAGTAAAATCTCATCCAACACACAATTTTTAATCACAAAATCTGGTGGCAAATCAGCTCCAGCTACCAACTTAGTCCCGTAATCTCTTAAGGATCTGTTGACATTATTTCCAGATCTACCAAGCAAGCTCTCCCAAGGACTGCCACCAGAAACATTTGGAAGCAACAAATGCTCTTCATTGATACCCTTATTATGCCGAGGTGAACTAACATTACACAATTTGGCATTATTCTCCATGTTAACATCGTTGCATTCTTTTATATCACTTTGCTTGCTCGCATCAATACCAGCAATGGGAGATTCATTTATAACTTGAAGTTCCGCCCCAAATTCAGGTCCATGATCACCTACCAATTTGAGCTGACATGCTTCCAGTGGGTCTTTTACGGAAGTAAAGTCAAAGTAGGAATTCACATAATTTGCATGGCCTCTTTCTCCAGGCATAGGCCTCAGATTAAAAAGAAAGCCTCTGTTTAATGTTGGGTTCATACTGAAAAATGTGGAATTGTATCTCTGTTTTGCAAAATGCAAATTAAATGTTTTTGAGGATGCACATACAAGTTGATTCTGTTCCGTATTGCTGGCTTTGACCTTGAGGACATTTTCTGAGACACCTAACTCAGTGTTTAGTAATCCACAATCTCCCATGCTGAGCTTCAATCCTTGATCAGGTGAATGCAACAATGCATCATGTTTAGCCCAGCCAATATCATAACCATCAGATAGACATAGATCATGCTCCTTACTTGTAACATGGATTTCAGGTGTTTTTGATAGTTTTTGCTCACTACTCAAAAGGCATCTTTCCTTATATGACGGATATGCAGAGTAACCAGATTTCCAGTTTATTTTGAATGGGACGTCAAAGTATGAAACCTCACGTTGATATTGGTTTTGCATTGTGTTTTCAGTGGATAAAATCAAAGAGAGATCCAGAGCAGATAAATAACTTGGCTCCATTTTACAAGATGCCAAAATCATCTTTTCAGACTCATTTTGCTCATCCAAACCTTCAGAAGACGCGCATTCAGATGACTCTGAGTGATCTTCAGCATAAGAACACTCATTGATGATTCCTGGTACCTCAGCATCCACCATTATGTCAGTCCTGATGATCAGATAGAGAGCAGGACAAGATTTAAAACTACAGGTTGAGGTTTTGGCATTCATTAAAAGGAACTGTTTAAAATCAAGGGGAACGGCATCCAAATTCTAAAAATCACTATAATATAAAAGACTAGAAACTCAAAATGGACAATTAAGACCTCATTTGGGCAACAACTAAATCATTCAGGCTGTTTTCTGACCATATTAAGAGATATTCAGATAATTCTAAAGGATTGCAGACAACAGGGTGAGAACTCACGTGTTTTGACTTCTACCATCTGCTAGAGATGAAATTGAGCTTTCATCTATAACAGAAGATGCTTGGTGGTTCAGATTCTTTTTAAGATTTTGTGCAATTCTCATTTGAGAAGCAGCCTGAAAAATAGACGGTTCATGCCAAAGAATATATTAGGTTGATCAGAATACAACTGCTTGAAAATGGAATAAAAATGAGAGCCAACTTTACAACAAAATATGCAAAGCCATTCAGTCCTATATGATTGAGAAACTTTTTACCATATATTAATTAAAGAAATTTCAAGTGCAAAATATCAAGATAGACTAAAATCAGAGAAACATGAAAAGACAAGCAAGCAAAAGGGTCTAGAAAATTTGCCAACATAGTAGGCCTGACAAGAATTAAGTGCTTCACTAATATCAAATAGATCATAATTGCCAGAGTCCCCACCATGGATAAGCATGATGTATGATATAGACACTCACAGGAAAGTGATATGACATGACTTCATAGGACAACTATTTTGGACAATAGTATGGCTGCATAAATCACAAAATCAAAGGGAAAGAAGAATGCCCAACAAAAAATTACCTGTCGATAACTAAAATCAAATTTAGTTAAAATGCTTTCAACCTTTTCTAGCATTTGTTGGTAATAATTGGCTCTCACAAGTACCATTGTTTCAATAGTTCCTTTGTTAAATGTGAGAGGAAATTCAAACCACGGATATTCATTTGACAGACCACTCAAGCTGGGGACGATCTCTTCATAAGTATCACAATTACTAACATTAGTAGACAGCTCAAGCAATTTTATTATCACTTGCAGCTGCTGACCAGTTCTACAAAGTGGAACTACACAGTCCTCGAGAAAACAGGGTAAAGCAGCTCCATCTCGTACCTGGGTGAATCAATCCACATGATTAGAGATGCTCTAGAGGAAAAGAAAGTAGCCTCATATATTCTCCAGATCTAGAGTACAGTGGGTTGAATTACCCTAATGGTGGGCAAAGGCGAGCCTAAGCCAATTCCACTGTCACTTGGTGCATCAATTGAAAACATGTTGTCACAGTCCACAATAAATTCATGATAAGGGTCACTAACAGAGCCATCATAAATCCATGCCCTAATAAATTCAGAATATGGTTCATATGATTGGAGAAATAGGAACTTGAGGAGGGCACAATGGTCTGGATCCGCAACCTAAATGAAATTGAGATAGTGAGTAATTTAAGAATAGAACAACTTTCTGTATTTATTAAAATCTTGCACAGAAAATTGCCAATGGCATCAATTTAACTACTCTATGAAGTGACATTCATATAAGGAATCAATTTGTCTTACCCATTCCGAAGCGGACCATTACAGTTTCCATCACATAGCAGACATAGCAAATCTACTTTCCTGAGAAGATTTATACTCAAATAGGCATCTTCAAAGCCATTAGCGAGCTTTTGTAATCCTTTCAAGAAATACAAAGCCCAGGTATAGGCATCATGGCATCAAAAATTTATGTTCATTTACAGAGATAGTATGGGGCACCAAGTTTGCCAGTATGATCAATATATAGGGCTTCAGGTAAGTATAATAGCATGATAAACCAAAGCAAAATTTAGCAAAGCATTATATCGAAAGGTAAGTATGCGAACAGCTACTCCAAAACAATGACAAAAGAAGCAAATGCAAATAAATGAGTCAGAAAATACCCAGATTAAGCACACACAGAGCAGGCAAGAAAAAGTAGGCTTAGTCTAACCTTTAGCTGAGCATATAGAAATGAGAGTAAAGCACCACTTCTTGGGAAGGCACTGAACTCTGAGTCTGCTTTAGTCCTCAAATCCCCTAAAGGCATTCCAGGAAAGCCAACGATTAGGTGATTAACACTGCAGATATTCCCAAGGGCTTCAATCTGAGTCCTCAATCCCATTGTGTGAAGGTAAACCTCCAATATGGTAATTTCCGAATGCCCAATACTAGCAAGACAGCCTCCATCATTAGATTTTGAGGAACGCCTTAGACTAATAGATGCAGACAACGTATTAAGCGCGGATATATAACCATCTATGACCTTTCCCATAGAAATTGCAAATGCCTGATTAACCAGTGTGAAATTATGCTTGGAGCATTTTCCTTCTTCACAGGAGTCACTTTCTGGATTTTCTTCAAGCTCTCTCGCTCCAACTAAATCTGGAGTCGTGAAGTAATTGACAAATCTACGGAGAACGAAAATTAAGCAACCAAACTGGCCAATGGAAGTAAGTAGATTTCCTAGAGCAGCCGTACTTGAACAACGGGTCCACAAACTTGGAATCCGATGAGTTGTTCTATCTGCTGAACTATAAGTAAGTAATCCTGAGAGTTTTTCAATAGATATTAAAGCTGACTCCACGCCTTGTAGAGCATTCATTGCCAACCTCACCAAACTTGGCTCCTAAAACCATTGGAGAAAGTTCCAAAGAGAAAGACAAAATGATGCAAAGTAAAAATATGAAACAGGAAATATATATATTAAAAATCACATTCTCTGGTAAAAATAAATCATAAACATAAAAAGATAAAATATTTCAGGAAAAATAAAACTGTGTGCGCGTCAAAGCATTGACAAATATTCACCACCATATTGTGTACAAATTGTGACGGCCATAAATAAGTAGATTACAGAGACAGCGGAAGTCGAATAGAGAACAGGAGGAGAGTGAGCGGAAGGTTGAGACGACACCCCTGCTTGGGCAGGGAGGGAGTCCCACGATCTGGGTGGGATCCATGGATCATCTAGCCTGAGCTTCTCCAACAGAGAATCCATTACGGAGGTCGACAACTCCACCGCCATTTCGATGTACCGTCGGCGACAGAAGGTTGCGAAGCCCCTGCTCGGCCGGAGTGAAGCGAACCCAAAACCAGAGAGAGGGAAAGAATGAAAATTGAATATGTACGGTTTTTTCCATTTTCAACTGCATCAGAGTTAAAAAGCGCGTCTAGAGTGGGGCTGAAATCGGAACCGCAAAATGGGGACTTCGCAATTTTTATTTACAATTTAAATAAGTTTTTGATAGTATTGAAAGGATTGTATACATAATCACAAATCACAATATCAAACTTCACAATTTTCAATCAAAGTTCTTATATTTTATTTCTAATATAAATACACCTGACTTAAATTTTTCATAAATGCAAAAAATTAAATTTGAAGGCCAGAAAATTCTAAAATTCAAATTTTGTTACTCTTTAACAAATTACTTAATAAATAAAAAACATTTCAAGTATCAGAAAGCTTACTAATTTTCGAGTTTTAGATTCATCATAACTCAGATAATATTTTAAGAATCCAAGTATAATCAAAGACCAATACAAGCTTGATCTAGAAATACTTGTATATAGATTAAAATAACAAAATATGGCATTCTAGACAAAATAATTAACAGAAAATTTAAATAAATTCCTTGCAAATTTTTAAGTAGGACACCAAATTGTTATAGGTTATGTTTGGAAAGGGGGTTTTGGCAAGAGATAAAGTTTGGTATGAGTTAAATTAGAATGAATAATATATTTAATGGTAAAATTTTAATATTTAAAAATTTGAATTTATTTAAATATATATAATATTATAATGACTAGATAATGTAATAGTACATAGAGAAAATTATTAGTTTTTAGAGTATAAATATATATAAATGTGAGTATATGTATATATAAATAAATATATTGATTTGATTGTAAATAAGAACAATGATTAAAGAATAATTAGTTAATTATAAATTTAAGAGAGAGAAAATTTGAATTTAAATTTAATTTATTTAATTTATTTATTTTTTGTTGAATTCTAGGTTTAGAACTATAGTTGGATAAGATGTAAGAAAAGTGAAAGATAGGTTGCAAACACCGCGTAAGTGACTTCTTTAAAAGACTAAATAGTATCATCAGAAATTTGGATGTCTTGTGCATATCTGTGATGGTTGAAATAAACAACTCCAACACTCGAATGGGGAATTAGATTGGTTAAAACTGAATTGGGCCTACGAATAACAACCCAACTTCCGGCCCAAACGACACCGTTACTCCATTTCACACACCACCACATTTTCTTGAAAATGGGGTTAAAAAATGGGAAATTTGTTCTTTTCCTCAGCACGAAGCCACAAACCGTAGGTGTAAATAAAAATGAATAAGCCTCCCAAGTCAAGTCGTCCACTTTGCACCAAGAGAAAACAGCAAGAAAGGGTTCAGAATGCAAGAAAGCCTGCAAGGCAATAAAGGTATGCCTGTTCTGAAAGGAAGTTGTAAGACCAAATCCCCAAGGAACGCCAAAGCCTTGCCTGTGATAGAGATAACACACACGTCTTGGTATAAAACATGCATCTATGTTCATCAGAAGCCATCTCTTCTTCCTCATTCAACAGAGAAAAAGTACTGCAAAGCAAGAAAACAGATTGCAAGTTGATACAGCACATGGATTCAAAGATGGGAGCTGCAGCAACTCACACGAACACTTTTGAACCATCCTCCGACTTGATACAGGAAAATGAATGCGACACCCTCCTCTTATATCTTCCAGGTATGATGATCAACACGCCCATCCTTCCACGCCTTCTTTCTGTAGCAGTAGATATTGGTTACACCATTATTTCAGGCAAGTTCTGTTCACGTTATTATATAATGCCTGCTTCACATTATCCTTGCGAACAGGGTGTACGTGAATGCATGTAACAATACAAGGTTCCCATTTTCTTCATTTTATCGCATCACCACACCTTTGAATAAAATACATTATTGAGGCAAAATGGGCCAAACTTTCAGGGTTCACTAAAGAACAGTTGAGAGTCCAGCTAACTCGGTCAGGGGCGCTGAGGATCAGCGGAGAACGGCCATATGGGGATAACAAGTTGAGTACTTTTCGGAAGGATTACCCTATCTCAGCAAATTGTGACTCCAGCAAAATTACTGCAAAATTTGAAGGCGGCATATTGTATGTGAGGCAGCCAAAACTGATCGTTCCTCCAGAGGAGGAAGACAAGAGAACTCCCCCCTCAGAAACTCCACGACCTAGGATGCCTGCAGGGGAGCCACCAGCTCCAAAGACTGATCAAGAACAAGCCCATATCCCGAAAACCACCCCACATGATGACCAAAACAAGCAGACCAGCGATGGCAAGGATTTTCCAGAGAAATCAGCTCAGGTAATAGAAGAAAAAACCCCAAAGGACAAAGAGAAAAGCACTGAACCAGAGGGTGACAAGATGGATAGAAGAAACTACGAGCAGGAAAAACCTGACACAATCGACAATGATCAGAAGCCTGCAAAAAGAACTTCAAGTGATAAACGCGAAAAGCTTTCAGGAAATGCTGATGCTGATTTGGAAAATAAAGGAACTACACGTCATGGTATACATAAAGAAGATGATTACAAGTTCGACGTGGGAAGTCCAGCAGCCAAATTGAAGATGACAAGACAGATGGTGGCAATGTTTCTGACTGTTCTCTCTGCTTTCGTACTGGGCATGTATGTTAGCAGTCTGTCTTGGTTTTCCACAAAAACTGAGAACTAAACCATGCCCTTTTGTAATTGAAATATCAACTTGGCATGTGCATTCAACTGATTAAAGTGAATAAAGGAGCTACAATTATAAGAATATGATATATTGACTACATAGGGAGATTCTTTAATTCAAAAGGCTATGAAAATGGAAAGGCATAATTTTTGTCGTTGACAAAAGAAAATTCATTCATTATTTATGACATCAGATTGAAGTTACACGGCAAAAAACTAAGCTGTAAGCATAGATTTTTCCTTTTAAAACTACCATAAGTCACTTGGTAGCAGCCAACAGCATGCGGATGAGCTTAGCAGCAGCAACGATATTGTCCAGTGCCGGCTTGACTTCTGAATATTTGCGTGTCTTGAGGCCACAGTCAGGGTTGACCCAGAGGATGCCACTCTCAAGAACTGCTAGCATCTTGTTGATACGTTCAGCAATTTCTTCTGTTGATGGGATTCTCGGTGAATGGATATCATATACACCAGGGCCAATGCCAGCTCTGTACTTCACTCCCTCATGGAAAACCAAGAGAGGCGTCTCATCTGACCTGAAATTTTCAATAGAGATAACGTCCGCATCCATGTTCTTGATTGAGTGAATGATATCATTGAAATTTGAGTAGCACATATGAATGTGCATCTGTGCAACATGTGAACAAGATTGGTAATTAGAATAAGAATAACTAAGACTTGTAAACTTTCTTTTATAAACACTGAAAAGACAAAAACATTAAAGCAACATATATCACATGCCGGAGCAAATTTGAAATCTTTCAATGAATCTTAACACAAACTGTAACTTTTCTAGCATCCCGGGAGAAAGACAAGAAGTTTTAATTTTGGAGGCATAATGAATAGATTCAAACTTTGGTTGACCTAACCAGGCCCGAATTTGCAGCAAAAGATTTTATGAAACGCCGAAATTTGGAAGAGAAGAAAGGCCATTAATACTTCATTCTCTTAGTTGTCCTGTCCAAATATCTAACCCATTTAAGTTGTCATGGAGAAATAGGGAATAAATCAAAGGATGCATTTGTTTCCAATTGATAATTGATTGCAAGACACTGATTATTCAATCCATCAGAAATCTTGTTTCCAGAAATTTTATATTAAAACTAGCTCATTCCATGCTGCTCACTTGGGGACACATGAGTGAGTTGCCCTTGAACCTTCTAAGAAACAACGATAAACATCTATACATAAATATATATACAGAGAGAGAGATGGATATTTTTTTATTTGAAGGTAATCCCAAAACCATATATATAGAAGTCAACCAATGCAAACTAGATGGGTCGTATCAAATCACAACCAATTAAAGCAAGACACCTCAAGGATGCAATCGCGTAAAAGGTAATCTTTCTCTGTCGCTCTTCAAGCAGGCTCATCAATTTGGAAAACATTAATTCCAGCTCTCTCAAGATTTTCAACGTCATCCTTGATACCCAAAGCTATCTGATAACAGGTTTCAAGTCTCGAGATAAAAAGGCATTACATAAGTTTCAGTTCAGATGATGATAAAAGACGTCTAGCACGGAGAATCAGGTTAGGAAAGCTTGGTCGATCGTTTCTGACAAATGACCAATTCAGAATGGTGACAGGACGGGTAAGCATTCCCATTATTAGATGCTTTGTCATGCTTTGAGCCAATGAAGACCAGAAGACTGCAATTGCTTTGGGATAACTAATATCACCATTTATTATTGGTGGCTTCACACACCGGGATCCATAAGATTGAACCCATCCATTCTCGGTGAAGGCAAAACCCAATAACTGCTCCCCAAAGAACTCAACCATATCATTTCCCTGCTCTTTGTCATGCATAACCCACAAGAATTAGACACTTGCATTTCTATTTTATTTTTTTTTACATTTGTGCAAATTTATTTTTTTTTAAAAAAAAATCTCTTACCTCTAACTCTCCATGAGCAAGAACATCAATATCAGCTCTTCCTGAAGTTAAACCACTTCTTTTATTTCCTCCTTGATGTCCTTGACATATTCTTCCTCAGATTTCCTACAAGAATAACCCTCCAAATTTATACTGTGTTGAGATCACGTTGACATTTGAAGATAAGTAAAAGTATATATGAAGCAAACTCACTTGTTAAGCTTGTATTCATGACGCAATTTCCTGAGCCCCAAAGTTTGAGGGAATGGTCCAAGAGCTATCAGGAAGCTTTAGATTTTGCTGCTGAGCTTCCAACCTGGCACTTACATTTGTAGGTCAACGGTAATCAGAACCCCTCAACAGAGCTGCCTAAGTATCACAATAGAAGTCAAAATCATAATTAGGCAAAGATAAACAAGAAATCATGGAGAATAGAAACAGCACTGAGCAAAAGAGAGGAGGGAAAGGAAGAAGAAACAAAAAGAACCTACAACCTCTTGAATAGCTGCATTATTTACTCTTGGAGATGATCTTCTTGAAGACTGAGCTTCTGCGTTAGCAGAGAAGAATGCCTAAGAAGAGAAAGGCCGACATAAGGAAGAGCACCTGATAAATGTACATTTCATGCTTTCAGACAAAAATACACATCTCATGCAGGACTCTAAGAGGTTAGATATGGACAAACAAAAATTCAGCAATATTTAGGTTTCTTGTCAGAAACTATTCTCCAAGAATCCAAAAGTTATATAGCTCAATAAGCAAGCCTAAAATCTCAAAATTTTCCAACAAAGTTTATGTGCTGCTCTTTGGAAGAAATGATCTGACAATAATCACTTATGGTTGAATATGTGAAAGGGTAAACATCAAATATAAGTCTGCCAAATGTTTTGTATTTGATTGATATTAGACTAAGCTGCAGCAGTTAATAATAGCATCTTATTCAAATAACTTTCCTTCGGAGACCCCAAAGTAATCCGTGCCTACTCATTACAAGTGTCAAGTATCCAAAGTGCCGAATGCTAAGAATAAACTTAACTCAATATACTTATTATCCATTAACTAATTTGTCTCGTTAGCACTCTAGCTTTTGGCATGTGTCTATGTTTTTAAACCAGTCAAATCTCCTAAAATTTCACTATAGGACAAGTTTCTGTGACTTTCATCTAGAAAACCAGAGGAACTTAAAGAGGCAATAAAATATGGTCCCTTGTTGATTCAATGCTTGGTCTTCATTGATGTTTGAAAATAGATACAATTCCTCAAAACAATACGAAATATGCTTTTCTAATTTTTGTGAAATACAAGAAGAGAATGAAAGAATAAGTACCTTGTCCCTCAGACCATCTAGTGCCTTTGCCAATGCATTAACTTCAAGTACCTCCGGAGTGGCAAGTGCAACCCATGACTTAAGTTCTTTGTACAATTTAGTTTCAGTGGCTAAGTCAACTACAGCGTGAAGAAGAGAACAGGACGTGGAGACCACATGCTTATTTGAAGAAAGTAACAGAACATTTACTTTTCAAAGTTCTAGAGAGAGTTTATACAAGATTCTATTCATATACACTGAAAACCACTGTTTATGTTGCAATTCTCTCATAAAATAAAACACAACCCAACAAAGGCAAAAAAATAGTAAATAAAAAATCAATTAAAATGAGGATATAATTGAGAATGTATATTATTTAATATCTACCTAACTTTATCTACGTATTTACTAAAAGTATTACTTCATTTAAATCATTAAAAGTAAGTTGATAAAATAATACAAATCAATTAAAATTCAATGCACATGCCTTAAGTGAAACATGGCTGCGTGGGCTTAAGTAAGGGGCCTTCAAATGCTAATTAAAATAAGTGAGCTATGTTGGTGAGGGTGGTTTTGTTAGGAATAATGTTTTGTAGGAGTCATACTATATTGAATAATATGTTTTGTTGTAAAAATTTGATTTATTAAAAAATATGTATCAATTAGATGATAATGATTTGATGATACGATAGTATATAAATATAATAGTTAACTTTTGTGTGTGTTTGTTTACATATATGTGTGTGTGTGTATAAATGTATCTCTGTGTGTTTATATTTATAAATATTTATTTAATTATGAATACATATAATAAATAATTATTTATATATGTAAGAGATGAAAATTAAATTGAGAATTATATTTATTTATATAAATTTTGATAAGATGCTAGGAAATTAGAACTATTGTTCCCAACACAGTCGTCCGCAAAAATACACAAAAGGGCCTCCAAAAATATTCCATTGGGCCTTCACTCTTTTAAAATAATTACGAGCCCAAAATACACACTCATATACGCTTTCTTGTGTGCGCGCGCGCATGCATGTATTTTAATGGTTAGATCACCTTTATACTTCAAAAAATACAACTATAAAAAAGTGTATATATATATATATATATATTTATTTATTTATTTACAATAAATAAAAACCAATTTTTTCTTAATGGTTTTGACTTATATGTATGCACGTTAATATCTAAAATTTAATTGCTGCAGTTACGCAGACTAATACATTTACACAATATATCTTAAAATTTAATTGTTGATCTTATAAATCATCACATTATGTTTGCATGTATGTCAATACATACACTCAAATACACCCAAAAATAAACAAATGAAATACGCACACTTAAGTCTTTGTTACAATTTATAAAATATTCGCATAAAAAATAAACACTAATTTTTACCCTCAAACATAAGTTTCAAGCAGACATCATACCCATCGACCACAATACTTTCTGCATATTCAAATTCTAAATAAAAAATGAATATTCACATGGATAAGGCCAAGAAAAATATACATGCCAGCAATTTCTCTTACGACACGACATTATATCTGGCATACTGTTCATTTAATAATCGGACTTTTAATTCATATGACAACAGAATTCAATTCAGGTCATCAAAGAATAAAATTAATCATTGTAAATACACATTACAAAATTAGTAAAAAAATTTGATTGGACAGTACAAAATTACTTGAATAGCCTTAATTCTTCACGCGTTACTTTATCTCTATTCTCCCAACCTTCATTCACATCATTCACATTTTATTTTTAATTTATTCTGTTTTTTAAAAATTTATTTATTTATTTTACTATTTTATATTCTATATTGCATATAAAGACAAACTTTGATTGGAAGATATTAAATTACTACAATGCTCTCATTTAAGTATTTCTTATTTTACTTTCTTTCTCTGCTATCTCCTGATACAGCTCTATTTTTCTTTTAGTGTGTTTTATGACTTTCAATATTCTCTTTCCAACGTGTGCCTATGTTAATTAAATTAGAATAAGTGTCTTAATCAACACCCTAACAATAGATCATCATGGAAAAGTCTAAGTTTAGTTGCGTTTGATCACGTGCAACAAAACTAGAGCAAAGACACGATCAAGTGGTGCTGATTAGATGATCTCCATTAATTAATGGAAATTGCACTTAGGAAAGTGGGAAAAGGCAGTAAAAGACGAGATTTGAGCAGTACACTTGGCATTAAATCATTTGACTGTACAGCTTTCTCTCTGCCCTGTTTGCAAAAGATATATGAATAAACTAATTTTTTTTATATACTTTTATACTCCAAATATTTGTATTTTGAAGCATAGGTTATTACTAGCAGTATTTTTACTTCCAGTGGTGATCTGGTATTTTTGTCATGAAGAATAATAAAAAAAAAAACAACACAAGGCCTACCACCTAGCACACACTAATATTATTTTAATTTAACCATTCAAATATCTGGGATAAAAAGAAAAAGGAAAATATTCTTAACAAGTTTTTTTGGTCAAAAAGCATACCTAAAATAGTTTAAGGAATAATTCTAGAACTCAAAAAATTTCCAAAAAAAATTTTTTTAAAAACTTTAATTAAATTTGTGAAAGAAAACTCACTAAACTTCAAAATACAGGACAATTCATGATAATTTATTTTTGATGTAAATATCAACTTTTAAATTATTATGGAAAGCAAAACAAAAAACTTAAAAAGAATGGCCTATAAAATTTTATTATTTAATCTTAAAAAACACTTTTTTTCTGTCAAAAAATAAAATATAAAATGAGAAGAATTCGAAGCAAAAGAACAATCCCTAATAAAAATATAAAGACTGCCCAAAAATAATTGCCCCATCTTAGCGACAACCAAGAACAAATAGTCTACAATCAGAATGCCAATTGATAATTAGAACCCACAATATAATCTTCTCAAAAGTGATGGGCAATGAAAAAATCCCAATAAAAATGAGTATCTATTAACAAATAAATAAATAAATGCTTGCCCTCAAAAGCCTAAAGCATTTGCGATAAGCTCTAGCAAAAGCCCAACTTGCCCTATCATCCAAAACCCCTGTTAGGTAGCCATCAATGTCAAATCCACTGTTTGCTGGCAATTCCCCTTGTTTCGTCCAAGCATCATTAATTCCAATCTATCCCACTTGCAATTTCTTGGACAATCCTTGCTTGGTTGTCTGTTTATACCACAGTTTTCAAATGTGAGCGACCATCTTAATTGAACACTTGTTTGGAGTCTAATGCGATCAATCAAGTGTTGTGTCTGTATGTGTCCTTTTTCCAAGGAATGAATAAGAAAAACACTAAACATCACATTATCACATCTGACCATCTCTGAACAAAAAGTGTGAATTTTTCGCTAGGTCTTTTCCATTTTCAAATTTAATGAGTGTATTTTTGAATGTTTTTATTTTAAAAATTGTATGAAAATAAAAAATAAATTTAAAAAATATAATAATTAAATATATATCTTTGAGTCTATTATTGTATATACGTGACTTTCTCCTCGATGATACCCAGCTTTAGGAAGTTGTGAAATAAGATCTTAATGCAATATTATCCACTGAGCATTATCCTATTTAATTTGCAAATAATATGATTTCTCGAATACTGTCCTCTTAATCTAAAAATATTCATATCATTCAGCACTAGGTAAATTTATCTTTAGAAATATCCGTACATTATGTTCAGCCTTTTTTTCATTTTTAATGTAGTTTTGTTGTCAAATATAAAACAAAAATAATGAAAACAACCAGAAACACACGTACACCTCTGGTCCTACCATTATCTTGTATTATACACCGCTAAGAATACACATTAAAGTTATTATGACAAAGAAAGGCAGTAGCATGTCTTAAATGCATCTGCACTTTGGTAATAAATACCAATAATTCATTCTACACTGGCAAGAATTCAGAAATAAAAGATCTAGTAAAATCCAAACTCCCCGAAAGCGCCAATCCAAATTCCAACGCAAAAAAGTTGATGCTTCCCTGAATCTGACCGGTATTTCTCGCAGAAGTCCCTTAAATTATCTCCGCACTCACACATGCAGTAATTAATATTTTCATTTTACTTGTGGCTATGCTTTCACATTTGCCGACACTTTTCACCTCCCCATGCACCCCCCTCAATTATACGTTAAAATACTAAAGGGTTTTATTAAAAATTTAAAAAGAAAAAAAGAAGGGTTGTCCTACAATAATAATGTGTATCTCCTTATTTATTTTGTTTTATGCTATATATACACAGGGAACTCTACCATCACATATTCCTTTCCCGGGTGCCAAAATCCTCTCTGTCTTCCTATTCTGGTTCAGTAATTCTGAAAGAGAAGGCAGAGTTGGAACTACGAGGACTTCACAAAAACATCCATTTTGAGGTACAACCAAATAGAAGGAGTAAAAGTCCTCCTTGGTTTTGCTGGTCTTCTTTATTCTTGTTCTGTTTTTCTGTGCTGTCTCTTGATTAAAGTTTGTTCTCTTGGGATCAAAGTTAAATTTGTTTGATCTTTGGTTACACTTTCTGTTTGTTTGAGGTGGGACCTGGGGTAGCAGTTTTTGTTGGGGTTACCTCGATTATGCTTCTGAATTGGCGTCTGGCTATACAGATTTTAGCTTCAGGTTAAAAAAAATCTGAACCGTTTTGGTTCTTCAATCTTCAGTTTGTGGACTGTTGATTTTAGTTTTCTTTAGCAGCAGCCGGATCCAATAACAGGAAGTTGATGTTTAACAGTTTTGTTGGTATTAAATGTTCATTGACTTGGGTTTTAATTGTTATTTAATGGGTTTTAATTGATCTTTTGATGGAGCCATATTATAAATAAAGATGCATTAATTTTGATTTTATGTGTCTCTGAGATATTGGAAGTCTTCTTTTGCCAGTTGCCTGTGAAATATGAGTTTAGATTTTTGCTCGCACTCGTGTTTGACTTTCTGCATAATCTGTTCAGATCTGATTTTATTGCCATGATGACAGCTTTGGCTATGGCAGATTTGATAATCTTAGCCCAGGAAAAGGGCTTCTTTTTGTATACCTTTTTAGTTAAAGGTCATGTGCTTGCTGTGATATGTTATTTTCCATTAAACTTTAATTATGTTGCTGATATTGGTGAAAAAGATATGATCAAAGTTGCCTGGAAGCATTTCTTTTTCCTTTGTTTCTTCGTAGCTCATGAATTGTACATGCTCTAATTCATTTTCTTCCTGGGGAAAATATGTATATATTTTTATAGTTGACAATCTTGACTGAGATTTCTGTAACTTCACTGCTTCCTTTTATGCAGGTGGGAGCCATATGGTAATCCCTTCTCTCGTTTGTTGCTAAATCTGGTGTGTAAGGATAGGAGAACGACCAATTTAAGATTTTGGAGCTCCAAGTGGAATCGAATTTGTAATCCTGGTGTTGAAGCAAATTTGGGGTGATATATCGTTTCGCGCTTTGAGGACATGGGTTTCTGTGGTGATCTTGATTTCTTTCCCTCGGCTCCCATGAAGGAAGCTGAGGTGTGCCCCCAGCAGCCTGCTGAGGTGGAGCCGGAGCCAGTTGTGGACGATGACTACTCTGATGAGGAAATTGATGTGGATGAACTTGAGAGGAAGCTGTGGAGGGACAAGATGAGGCTGAAGCGGCTGAAGGAAATGAGCAAGGGGAAAGAAGGTGTGGATGTTGCTAAACAACGGCAGTCCCAAAGGCCACAAGATGAAATATTGAAGTACATGGACGTAGGATGCCTGCAGGGGAGCCACCAGCTCCAAAGACAGATCAAGAACAAGCCTATATCCAGAAAACCACCCCACTTGATGACCAAAACAAGCAGACCAGCGATGCCAAGGATTTTCCAGAGAAATCAGCTCAGGTAATAGAAGAAAAAACCACGAAGGACAGAGAGAAAAGCACTGAACCAGAGGGTGACAAGATGGATGGAAGAAACTACGAGTAGGAAAAACCTGACGGCATGGACAATGATCAGAAGCCTGCAAACAGAACTTCAAGTGATAAACTCGAAAAGCATTCAGGAAATGTTGATGCTGATTTGGAAAATAAAGGAACTAAACGTCATGGTATACCTAAAGTAGATGATTACAAGTTAGACGTCGGAAGTCCAGCAGCCAAATTGAAGATGACAAGGCAGATGGTGGCAATGTTTCTGACTGTTCTCTTTACTTTTGTACTGGGCATGTATGTTAGCAGTCTGTCTTGGTTTTCCACAAAAACTGAAAACTAAACCATGCCCTTTTGTAATTGAAATAATAACTTGCCATGTACATTCAACTGATTAAAGTGAATATAGGAAATACAATTATATTCGGTATAAGAATATGATATATTGACTACGGAGGGAAATTCTTTAATTCAAAAGGCTATGAAATTGGAAAGGCATAATTTTTGTTGCCGACAAAAGAAAATTCATTCATTATTTATGACATCAGATTGAAGTTCCGCGGCAAAAAGCTAAGCTGTTAGCATAGACTTTTCCTTTTAAAACTACCACAAGACATGACCAAAGTTCGTGTCGGAAACAACAGTATAAACAAATCCGAATCTAAAAGTTTCAACATGACCAAAGTTCGTGTCGGAAACAACAGTATAAACAAATCCGAATCTAAAAGTTTCAGGGACGCGAATCGAGTGAAATCAAGTGAAGAACGCTGATCTAACGTGGTAGGATTGTATTAAACTCGATGGAAACGACTACAATCAGGAATGACTCGATTACCGATTGATACGTTACGAATCACACAGATTAATCAAGAATGACTCGATTTGGGATAGAAATTCACGAGAAATTGAAAAGCACAATTTTAGGGAATTTAAAAGAAACTTGAATTAATTAAGAACTCTCTCTGTCTCTGTTAATGATGGTACATAGTGAATTTATAGGTGTCAAAACCCTAGTCTAGTTGGGTTTAGTGCTCCCATTAGGCTTATTCTGGTTAGGTCCACAATTATTAAGGAGAAATAATTAAATAAATTAAAGTAGTCCTCTTTGATCCTTTGCTTGCAGGTCTTCTACCCAACTTAGAATATTTATCCTGCGTTCCTCCCTGGATTCCTCCAATTTACATCCACGCGTGACATCTTCTCGAATTTTGTGCACCAAGGCGTTGATGGCTTCTTTAAGTCTTTTTGCCCGTGTCCTGGTTATCAGTCTAGTTGGAATTGCTAGCGGTTCCCCTTTATCATGCTAGACTTCCACATCATTCCCCTCATCTTAAGAAGGAATTGCCCTCAATTCAGAATTCGGGTCATCACTTGCATCAAATAAGCTTAGGTCAGAAATATTAAAAGTTACACTGACTCCGAACTCACCCGATAACTCTAGTCTGTAGGCGTTGTCGTTGATTCTCTCCAAAACTCGAAACGGTCCATCCCCTCGCGACATTAATTTAGACTTCCGGTGCTTGGGAAACCTCTCCTTTCGCATATGAACCCATACCCAATCCCTAGGTTCAAACACTACCCGCTTTCGACCTCTGTTTGCCTGTTGGGCGTATTGCTAGTTCTTCTTATCGATATTTTACCTAACATACTCATGCATCCGCTTGACATACTCAGCTTGCTTCCTACCTTCTAAACTTAAATGCTCATTACCAAGCAATGGCAACAAATCAAAGGTGTTAGTGGATTAAAGTCATAGACAACTTTAAATGGAGACATGTTAGTAGCAGAATGAACAGCTCGATTATAAGCAAATTCGACATGTGGTAAGCTTTCTTCCCAACTTTTAATATTTTTCTTGATAACAGCACGCAATAATGCAGTAAGTGTTCTATTAATGGTTTCAATTTATCCATCGATTTGAGGGTGACAGGTTGTAGAAACTAGTAGTTTAGTTCCCAGTTTAGCCCATAGTATTTGTCAGAAATAACTCAAAAATTTAACGTCACGATCGGACACTATAGTTTTGGGCACGCCATGTAGATGGACCACTTCTTTGAAAAATAAGTCAGCTATATGCGATGCGTCATTAGTTTTATGGCATGCAATAAAGTGGGCCATCTTAGAAAATCTATCTACGACAACAAAGACGGCATCTCTATCATTTTTAAACCTAGGTAACCCTAAAACAAAGTCCATAAATATATCAGTTCAAAGGGTACTCGGGACAGATAAAGGATGATACATACCATGAGGTTGGTTGCGGGACTTAGCTTCTTTACACTGTATGCATCTTTCTACGATCCGCTCCACGTCCCTTTTTAATCCTGGCCAATAGAAGTATTCTTGTAAAATTAGCACAGTTTTGGTGATACCGAAGTGTCCCATTAGCCCTCCACAGTGAGCTTCTCAAATAAGCAATTCTCATAGAGAACACCGTAGAATATACAATCTATTAATATGGAATAGATAGCCCTCATGCCTAAAATACTTGTCATAAGCGCATTTTTTAGTGAGCGCAAAAGCTTGACCGAAGTCAGGGTCATTTTGGTAAAGTTCCTTAATGTGCTCAAACCCTAGTAATCTTGTGCTGGCGTGTTTAGTAAATTATACTTGTGGGATAACGCATCAGCAACTATATTTTCCATACCCTTTTTTGTACTTGATGACATAACGGAAGGTATCAATGAACGACACCCATTTGGCATGCCGTTTGCTGAGCTTGCTCTGGCCCTTCAGATGCTTTAAGGATTCGTGGTCAGTGTGAATCACAAACTCTTTCGACCTCAAGTAATGCTGTCATGTTTCCAAGGCCCGCACCAAGGAGTATAACTCCTTGTCATGTGTAGGGTAATTCAGTGCAGATCCATTAAGTTTCCCACTGAAATATGCAATAGGTTTCTTGTCTTGCATCAGGACTGCTCAAATACCTACATCAGAAGCATCACATTCAATTTCAAAAGCTTTATTAAAATCTGGCAAGGAAAGTACAGGAGCATGTGTAAGTCTATTCTTTAAGGTGTCAAACGCTCGTTGTTGGGCTTCTCCCTACTTGAACTTCTCATTCTTCTTAATTATAGCAGTGAGTAGGGCAGCAATGGTGCTGAAATCCCGCACAAATCGCCTATAGAAGCCAGCCAACCCATGGAAGCTTCTTACTTTGGATATTGTTGTCGAGGTTGGCCATTCTTGTATGGCCTTCACTTTACTTTCATCTACCTGTATTCCCTGTGCACCAACAACAAATCTTAGGAAGACACGGAGGTCCATATAGAAAGTGCATTTCTTAATATTAGCATATAGCTTCTCTCGTCGTAAAACATCAAGCACGTTGCGTATGTGCTCAACATGCTCGGCCATTGTGCGACTATAGACCAGTATGTCATCAAAGTATACTACAACAAATTTACCAATGAATGCACGCATAACATAATTCATCAGGCGCATAAATGTATTAGGAGCATTAGTGAGTCCAAATGGCATTACAAGCCATTCATATAATCCAAATTTTGTTTTAAAGGTTGTTTTCCATTCATCACCCATACGCATTCTAATTTGGTGGTACCCACTCTTGAGATCTATCTTAGAGAATATAGTAGGACCATGCAATTCGTCAAGTAAATCATCTAAATGAGGTATGGGGTGACGATACTTTACTGTGATAACATTAATAGCTCTACAATCCACGCACATGCGTCATTGTTTGTATTTCTTCGGCACGAGTAGCACGGGAACGGCACACGGACTCATACTTTCTCGAACCCAACCTTTAGTCATCAGCTCCTCCACTTGCCTCTGGATCTCTCGAGTTTCTTCGGGGTTGGTTCGGTATGCTGGCTTGTTAGGTATAGATGCCCTCGGGACAAAGTCTATCTGATGTTTTATTCCTCGAACCGGCGGCAACCCTTGGGGACCTCCTCTGGAAACACGTTAGTGTATTCCTGCAAAACAGACACCATAATAGAGGGGAGGGAGGATGTGACATCATCAGATATATAGCATGATTCCTTATGCATCAACATCACAAGAGACGTCTCAGCACTCAATGCCAACCTTACATCCCTCATAGTTGCCATCATACACTCTTTTTTTTCCTTTCCCCTCTCATCTTTCTTTTGTTCTCTCTCTCTTAATCCTTCATTTTTTTTCTTTCTCCTCTCTACCTCTAACTCAAACTGCCCCTGCATATACGACTGATCCTTGTATACTTGCTTCGGAGCCAAGGGGACTAATGTGACCTTCTTTCCATGGAATACGAATGAACACCGATTAGTCAATCTGTTATATATCACCTTTCGATCAAATTGCCACGGTTTGCCAAGCAGGACGTGACAAGCCTACATAGGTACTACGTCACATGTCACCTGATCCTCATATAACCCTATTTTGAAGCTCACCATCACCTGCTTCACCACTTTAACTTCACCACTATTATTAAGCCACTGTAACTTGTACGGCCTAAGATGACCCTTCATTGGCAAGGCCAACCTCTCAACCAGCGTTGTACTCGCTACATTCGTACAACTCCCCCCATCTACTATCAAACTACAGGTCTTTCCATTAATCAGACAGCGAGCATGAAATACATTCTCTCTTTGAGCCTCATCTATTTTCTCCTTTACTTGAGTGCTCAACGCCCTCATTACCACTAAATTAATCCCCCATTCTTCGCACAGCCCTTCCTCGTCGGATGGCACTTCCTCCAATGGCGGCATTTCTTTACTGCTATCATGCTCTTCATCAGTCACAATATCTCCATTCTCTGACAGCAGCATAGTTCTTTTGTTGGGGCACTACGAAGCAATATGCCCCCTGCCCTGATATTTAAAACACAAGATGTCCTGGTTTCGTATACTAGATGAGCCAGAAGGAACAGAAGTTGTTACCTTAGGTGCCTCCACTTTAGGCGCAGTTCTAGCCTAGGTGGCACTCGTCATAGGTGCCTTATCCTCTCTTCTGATGAAGGGTCTGCTAGCAGTATTAAGTTAGGAGGTGAACCTACCCCTCCTCTTCAGCTGCCTCTCTACCTTGACCGCCTTTTGTACCATCTTTTCTAACTCTACGTAATGCTGCAACTCCACTACGTCAGCTATGTTTCAGTGCAATCCACTCAGAAAACGTGTCGTAGTGGCCTCCCTATCTTCCACAACATCTGCTCAGATCATAGCTATCTCAAGCTCCTTATAATAGTTTTCCACACTCCGAGTTCCCTGCATTAATGTTTGCAGTCGCTGATATAAGTCTCTATGGTAATGGCTCGGCAAAAATCTCTTCCTCAGGACTGCCTTCAACTCCGTCCAAGTACGCACTGCCCCCTCTCTAGCTCTCATCCTATTAGTGCACAACTGATCCCACCATATAATCGCATAATTTGTGAACTCTACTACAACTAACTTAACCTTTTAGCTCTCTAAATAGCGATGACAGTCAAAAATTAATTATACCTTTCTTTCCTACTCGAGGTAGGCGTTGGGATCAGATTGCCCTTGGAAGGACGGTAGCTGTAACTTCAACCCCTTAGGTACCTCGTCTTCCACACTATCCTTCCGTCGATGTCTCTTGGGCTCGTCGTCATATGCATACCAATCCTCATCCTCATTCGATCTATATTCCTTCTCATAATCATGCTGATTGT
Organism: Avicennia marina; assembly: GCA_019155195.1. NCBI lineage: Eukaryota > Viridiplantae > Streptophyta > Magnoliopsida > Lamiales > Acanthaceae > Avicennia > Avicennia marina. The sequence continues at coordinate 8,892,915 of CM032769.1, forward strand.
GTCTCACAGGTCTGACATGATACCCACGTATGTCCCCAGCCTGAGCTCGGCCTGGCACGAGGCTACCTCTGCGTCCAGATGGCGTGGACAGTGAACCGTCTCTTTCTAGGGTTGCAGTTTGGAACGCTTCTACACGCCCTAACCTATCTTATATATCTGTCATCCTGTCCCGCATACCCTCCATACTCTTGGTAAGTTTTCTCAGTTCACCATTGAGAGACTCAAATAAAAACTTTGTCTCGTCAGAGCTATTGCCCTGTCCTGAATACTGGCTGGCCATCACGATATATGGGTTACAAGGAAACAATAATAGCAGATAATTGTTAGTAATAAAAGTCCTCACCAATCTCGCTATTCTCACTTCTCTCAAGTGAAGGCTCTCTGACACTCGTTTCTTACCTCCACTCGTGTATCACACACACTAGGACTGTGAGTTAGTCGAGCTACTCGACTCGACTCGACTCGTCGAGTAGCTCGACTCAAAGCTCGGTTCGAGCTCGACCATTGTCGAGCTTGAGCTACTCGATAAGCGACTCGAGTCGAGTTCGAGTTGACTCTGTGTCGACTCGACGAGTTTTGAGTAACTCGACTCGATGACAGTTTTGTAAATAAGTCCTAATTCTGTGGCATTTTAGACATTTTGTATTTTATAGATACATTTTCGAATTTTGATTAATTGACTTCATCAGTCATCACTTCATGTCTTCACCGAATCCCTAATCTATTCAGCTTTTTATCGTTCGAACGCCCTCAGCCTTCGGCCCTTCGCCAGTTCGCCTCACTCAACCGGCCAGCCCATCACCGTCAAGGCGTCAACGACAAAGCATTGGTGCTGACTAAGGGGATTTTCTGCAACCATTATGTTTCATGGATAAGGAGATTTTCTGCAGCCATTCTGTTTCGTGGATAAGGAGATTTTCTGCAGCAATCTTAACGGTAAGGGGATTTTCATCGATTTGGGTTTTGAGGAGATAGCTCGATGACCTTCGGTTGCAATTCTTGTGATTTGATACTTTTCTGTTTCATTCTCATTATTGATTCGTTTTCTGAGTCGCCACACAAGATAAAGACGGGAGAGGGGTCTCCATTTATCTCTCACTGCATTTGGTTTTCACCTTCATCTGATTGAAGCCCATTTCTCTCTGGATTGCAGAGGAGGGAAGGAAGAAGGTGGGTTCTTTCAGCTGTGGTATTCTCCAGTGAGGAGGCCTCCAAAGACAAGTCTGCAATGGAGGAAAGAAAAGGCCCTTCGAAGCGTGACAAAGAAATGCTGTAAATGAGATGACCGCCGATCAATGATTGCGCAAGAGGCGAGGGACAAGAACCAGTGCGGACTGTGGAGGGATGATGTTGATGTTGGACCAACTTATTCACCCGATATTTGACTCTTCATTACTGTATCTGAGTATAAAGCTAACCTTTTTATTTTGGTTGGATCATTTTCATTAACTTCTTTAATTCATATTCTTGAATCTTGATATCTTTCCATGATTTTTAGTTGACTGCTTTGCTCTTTTTTATAGATCTCCGCTACTACTTTGGCATTTTCTTTTCTTTTCTTTTTACTCCATGTTGTTTCTTTTCTTCTGTTTTGTTTTAAACAGTGGTCATTAATAATGTGAACCAAGATTTGTTTTCTTTAGCATTTTCAGTATGAAAATTTGGTTTTCCTGACTGTCATCGAGAGCAAAAATATGGGGAGACTTTCTTCTTTATTTATTGCCAACTCCTATAAATTCCCAAACTTGCCCGTCAAAGGTTGGATAGTGCTTTTGTTTTGATAGTGCAATGTAGGTCATTGGATTCATTTTCTTTTCCTATTCTACTTCTATCTTGATTTGAACTTGCATTTATTTAATTGGAGATGCACTAATTTATGTGATGTTCTTATAAATTGTAATACTGGCTTTAGGGTTCTTGGTGTATCTTAAAAGTTGGGTTTTTGGAATAATGCTGAGGAAGAGAACCAGATCACACCAGAAGAATCAGCACATAAATAACTTGATACCTAATGCTATGTCAGAGTCCTATTTTCAATCTGATATTTCATTTCAACTTCATTTGCTATGATGTATTTGAAGTACAAAAGATGAGTTATGTTTTTGGTGAAGGAAGATTTATGGTAGGGCTGAATTCGAGTCTTTTGCAGGTTTGTTTTGTTGATTTGTTAGTGGTGAAAGTCTGGCTTTGTTGCTGATTTGTTGTTAATAATAGATTTGTTGCTTTAGCTTTCTATTGATTAAAGTTATGGAAGGTGATGGTAATCGTGACTTGCAAAGAATTCAAGGTTAGAACTTCTGTTGCTATTCTCTATACATTTTAGATTTCAATCTCCCAAAATTTTTATATTCAAGTTTTCATATGTGAAGACTATGACATGCTTTTATAATTGATTTAGTGATCACATTTATATGATTTTCTTATTTTAATTATCCATATTTTAATTACATTGTTTGCATTCTGAAGTGAGGATAAAAAATTAAGAAAAATTGTTGTTTTTCTACATTATAGGCATGCCTTCTAGTTCTAATCCGCAAGAGTTGCATGGTGAGTCATGTGCACCAACTATAGATTCATCAACTCCTGTATTTATGAGCAGCAGTGTGCCAGAGTTAAATGTTGGTGGTTCTGAAAGTAGAGTTGAATTTAGAGATGAAGATAGTATACCAACTGAGTCTGGGGATATAGATGTGGATGTGGATGAACAACAACAAGAAGAAGATGCAGAACTTAATCCTGAGCCTGAATTCCATGTGCCAAAAAGAGGCAAGACATCTGGAGTTTGGAAACATTTCGAGGAGATCATAGAGAATGGAGATTTGTTTGCAAGATGTAAACATTGTGGGGCTAAATTATATCGAACTAAAACAAAGCAAACATCAAGCATGCTGAGGCATCTCAAGACCTGTAAGGTGAAAAAAGCTCAACTTAGTAGGGAAGTGAGTCAATCGTTAATCAACTTTCAACCTCAAGGTTCCAGTTCAACAAATGTTCCAGCACTGCATAAGGGAAAACTGAACATGGAGAAAGTGAGGCGATGTGCTGCTCATTGGATTTTGATGTATGAGCATCCATTTTCTATGTTGGAAGAAGAGGGATTTAATCTAATGATGAAAGAAGTTGCACCTGAGTATAAACCAATTTCCCGATTTACAGCAAAAGCTGATTGTGAGCGTGTTTATGATGTGGAAAAGAAGAAAGTAAAGATTTTAATGAATAAAGTCAACAAGGTGAGTCTCACAACTGACATGTGGAAGTCGAAGAACCAAAAAATTGAATATATGGTTGTTACTAGACATTGGATTGATGCAGAGTGGAAACTTCAAAAAAGGGTTCTCAACTTTGTTCAGATGTTACCACCTAGGCGCAGAGTTGACATAGTTTCTGCCATATTCAAGTGTGCAAAGGAATGGGGCATTGAACAAAAGATTTACTCTATTTCTGTTGATAATGCCTCGAACAATGATGTTGCTGTGAATCGTTTGAAAATTGATTTTGGGAGAGCAAAAAAGCTACTGGTTGAGGGCAAGTTGTTTCATGTTCGTTGTTGTGCCCATGTGCTAAACCTCATGGTTCAAGATGGGCTAACTGAGATTACAGATATTTGTGAAAATATTAGGGATAGTGTGGACTACATTTGTCGCACTGATGGGAGGTTCTTAGTGTTTGCTGAAATTGCTCAACGATGTGGTGTTCCAGGGAAAAAGTTGATTCATGATTGTCGAACTAGGTGGAATTCGACTTACGAGATGCTGAGTTGTGCCTTAAAGTTTTGAGAAGTCTTTGCGCAGTATGCAGAGCGAGATTCTAATTATAATATATGCCCGATTGAAGAAGATTAGGATAAAGTTGAAAAGGTTTGTGCTATTTTAGCTACATTTTGGAATACCACACATGTTATTTCAGGTAGTGATTATCCGACTAGCAATTTATTCCTCCCAGAGGTTCTTAATGTGAGATTGATTTTGGATGCTCAAGCTGATAGTGAGCATGAGTTTATTAAAAGAATGGTGGCTAAAATGAAGCTTAAATTTGATAAGTATTGGAAGGAGTGCAACTTGTTGATGTGCATTGCAGCCATCTTGGACCCAAGACAGAAAATGAAAATGGTATAGTTTGCATTTTCTAATATGTATTCTGAATTTGAGGCACAGGTGCACTTAGCAGGAGTACAAAAGGTCATCTTTGACCTTTATGAAGAATATGTGAAATTATCTGTGCCTACAAGTGGTGAGACTCCAACATCAAGTTCTTCTTTATCTCATGGCTATAGTAATGAAAATATTAGTGTGAGCTCAACGCCAAATGTATGGGATAAACTGAAGGAGTGGGAGTTTCCTGGAGATAGCACTAGTGAGACCCAGAGGTCTGAGTTGATGGAATATCTTGAAAAATCTCGCGAGCAACCATCATCTAATCCCGAGGCATTTGATTGTTTAGATTGGTAGATGAAGAATCAGACCTCATACCTAGTGTTGTCTCATTTGGCAGCAGATATATTGGCTATTCCTATAACTACCGTAGCATCTGAGTCTACTTTTAGTGCTGGGACAAGAATGATCGATTCTTATCGAGCTTTACTAGCTCCTAACACTGTTCAGATGCTTTTATGTGCAGATGATTGGTGTAGACATTTGCATGGAGTGAAGAAGAAAATGAAAGTAAGTTTTATTCTTTTAATTTTATTATGAATCTACAATCTGTTATATTGTGTATTAATTATTACTATATTTGTTTGTTTGTATTTGTAGAAAGAAAAGGCTCCCCATGAATATTCTCTTCCAAATCCAAATCCAAATCCATGAAATTTGTTTATACAGGTACTTGGTATTGATGTTTCAAGTTTCTTTCTTACTTACTATTACCTATACCTTTGTCTTTTGCTGCTTGTGCAATTTTTGTGGGAGTAATAAAAGATCTTGTAGTATTTCATTTGAAATATTGTTGGCTAATTGAGTTTTTCATAGCAGATGATTGATGATCAGGATTCAAGACTTGGGCTTCTTTGCCAACTTTATTGGTATCTTCACATTCATGCTAATGATTGCTTATTATTATGTGATGGCCGACCCAAAAGAGATGGTTCTCAAGTATCCGAATGTAAACTGTGTGAAAGTACGATTTCTCAAGAGATGTTATGTTTTAGGAAGAGATGAATGTTTGATGATAGAGGAGTTTTTGCTAGACAATTGATATATCCTACTGTTTTAAGTCATTTATAATATTATTAATATTATTCAAAGTAGTGGCATATGACTCAATCTTATCTTAAATTCATAGTCGCTTTGTACTTAAATTTTGATGGGTACTCTCTTTGGTGGGATTGTATTTTAACTGACACTTTAATTTTGGTGAGTGATGAATTGGCTAAAGGGTTTATAGATTTTTTTTAATCTATGTTATATATGTTTGTCAATCTACTGAATTGAAGATGTCGATGATTGGTGTTGGTTAATCTGGATTTCACAGCGTGCATGAAGATTAATATGTGATGTGCTGATATTACTGATTGATTTCTTAATCTAGAATATAATTCATCTCATAATTTACCCTGAATTTCAAAAAACATAATGTCAATCTTCTATCTTGTCTGCCAAGTGCATTAACTTTTCCATTTCAAATTTCCTTTTTCAATTTAAATATTACTAATTCATTGATTCCGCAATCAACTGAATCAGTAGATCTTTTGCACCATTCACAAAAGGATACTGTTTGACCTAATTTGAATTTAAATTTAAATTACAAGAATAAATGCGAATATCCGAATTTCCAGTAAAAATTGCTTTGTAAATATATTTTCCCCATGTCTTAAAGAATGAATTTGTTTTTTAGAGGTAAAAAAAAATACTTAACTTCACAAATTAGAGTTGTCGATTGAGCTGAGCTTTTTGAAAATTTATTTAACTTCTCATACTAATCTCTAACATTTTGCCTAAAACATGATTGAACGAGGTAATTTAATTTCATAAAATAACTTCAAGCCCTCATTTCCTAAATTAATAAAATTTTAAAATGTGATTGTATCAATCATTTCCCTCGACCAAGTAGTAATTCTCCATCGCTGTCTTGCCTAATTACCCACGACAACAACTGATAATTTACGTATTTTATTCCACTAACGAAATGAAATAGTTGAAGTATTTATAGGCCAATTAATTCTAGGTGGATATGTACTAATTAATTAATTAGCCAAGAAAACTTCTTACATGCATCAAATTAATTTATATCACAAGTAATAATTATCTTTAATCATTTAGTAAATTTCTTAAAATACTATTTTCTATAAATTCAATTATAGCTAATTTTATCTATTCCCTAGTATAAAATGAATAAATAAATTTAATAGAGGGCTTATCAGTGAAAATATGTATCATCTCCTATTCTCCTTCATCAAAAAAATCATTATTTTAAACTTATATCTAATAGTTTATGTATATTTTTATTTTTATTTATTTCTAAAAATTTTTTATGAATATTATGAAATTATACCAATAATATAATTATATGATTTATTTATCAAAATATTTTGTTATACCGTGATGAATGTGCCAAAATATTAGTTTATTAGAATGCCAAAATCATTCGAGCTCGAGCTCGAGCTCGAGTACTCGAAATCGAGGTCGAATATTGGTCATGCGAAACTTGATCAGTTCATCTGAGCTCGAGCTTGAGAGCTTGACATAGTCTCGAGCTCGAGCTCCAGCTGAGCTCATAGGCTCGACTCGAGCTCAAGCTACACCGTTGGATCGTTGAGTCGAGCTTGAGTATACCACTACTCGAGCTCGACTCAACTCGATCTCACCCCTAACACACACTCAAATTAATCCTCACAAATCTCAATTTCTAGTGCCCTTCTCATGTGATTCCCAAATGGTCTCAAAGATTCAAGCAACGTAATAAATACAAGTACTCAGTATGATGGACATAATCTACAAAAAAAAGATATGAGATAAGCAAGTATCTCAATCAGCAATATCCCCAAATACACCCCCTATGAAGATCAAAATTAAATGAACAAAATAAACTCCTCCTTTTCTCTTTTCTTTTGCCTCTTCTTTTTTTTTTGGCCTCATTTTTTTTTCTGGCCCCTTCTTTCTTTTTTGGCCTTTTTTTTTAAATAAAAAAATTCAACAACCAAACAGGCCCTTAATTTGAAACAGAAATTCTGTAGCCAAACAGGCCCTTAAAGGGAATAGAAACTGTAACCAAACACGACCTTACCACGTCAGCGCAGACGGCCCAAGCCAACAGCAGCTCCTGGTCCAACCCAATCCTTTTTACCTGAAATGCACTTCTAGCCCAGCATAGCTTGGCCCAACTGATTTTTTTTTTTTTTTTGCTTCTTCTACCCAACTTTGGCCCAATTGGCAACTTGGCCCAAAATTTTCTTCCGCCCAAATCAACCCTCGGCCTAACCAACAATTTTTTTTTTAACAGAACACGGGCGATGGTGGCGAAATCGCAACCGGCTGATTTTGCCGACGTACGTCTACGACGGTAGACGAAAACGATCGACCCGACCTGGGCAAGCCTTGGGGAAGCCTCGGCGGTGGCGACGGGCGGCGATTCAGGCCATGGTGGTGCGAATTTTAGGCTGAAATTCGTGCGGCGTTGCAGCGGTTCACGGCCAGATTTCTCCCAATTCCAGCGGTGTTAGCTTCGATTGATGGTGACAATGGAATGGGCTTCGGGCGATGATGCGCTTGGTGGTAGTTGTGGTTGTGAAATGGCTGCGGTGGCGACAGAATCACGGCTATGACCTTTGGCAGTTCGCGGCGATGACGATGTTTTTTTTTATTTTTCTTTGATTTTGATTTTTTTTTAACAGAACGCAGGCGACAGTGGCTAAATTGCGACTGGCTGATTTCACCGGCGTACGTCCACGGCGATGGCCAAAAACGATTGGCCTGACCTGGAAGATGGATGGAAGAAACTACGAGTAGGAAAAACCTGATAGCATGGACAATGATCAGAAGCCAGCAAAAAGAACTTCAAGTGATAAACGTGAAAAGCTTTCAGGAAATGTTGATGTTGATTTAGAAAATAAAGGAACTAAAGGTCATGGTATACCAAAAGTAGATGATTACAACTTCGACGTGGGAAGTCCAGCAGCCAAATTAAAGATGACGAGGTAGATGGTGGGAATGTTTCTCACTGTTCTCTTTGCTTTTGTATTGGGCATGTATGTTAGCAATCTGTCTTGGTTTTCCACAAAAACTGACAACTAAACCATGCCCTTTTGTAATTGAAATATCAACTTGTCATGTGCATTCAACTGATTAAAGTGAATAAAGGAACTACAATTATATTCGGTATAAGAATATGATATATTGACTACATAGGGAAATTCTTTAATTCAAAAGGCTATGAAAATGGAAAGGCATAACTTTTGTCGTTGACAAAAGAAAATTCATTCATTATTTCTGACATTAGATTAAAGTTCCACCGGAAAAAGCTAAGCTGTAAGCATAGATTTTTCCTTTCTAAACTACCATATGACGTGATCAAAGATTGCGTCGGAAACAATGGTGTAATCGAACCCAAATCCAAAAATTCCAGGGACGTGAAACGACCAAAAAACATCGACCCAACGTGATAGGATTGGATTGAATTCGACGGAAACAATCACAATCAGCACACCGAATACTGATTGATACGTTACAATCACACGGACCAATCCAGAATGACTCAATTTGGGAAAGAAATTCACGAGAAATTGAAAGGCACAATTTCAAGGAATTGAAAAGAAACCTAAATTAATTAAGAACTCTCTCTGTCTTTATTAATGATGGTATAGGTGCAAAAACCCTAGTCTAGTTGGGCTTAATGCTCCTATTGGGCTTATTCTGATTGGGCTCAGAATTAAAATAAATTAAGGAGAAATGACTAAATAAATTAAAGTAGTCCTCTTTGCTCCTTTGCCTGCAGGTCTTTTACCCAACACAGAATATTTACCCTGCGCTCCTCCCTGGGTTCCTTAAATTTACACTTACGCGTGACTTCTTATCGAATTTCGTGCATCAAGGCGTTGACGACTTCTTTAAGTCCTTTTGCCCATGCCTGGTCATCGGTCCAGCTAGAATTACTAGTGGTTCCCCTTTATCATGTTGGACTTCCACGTCACCATAAGTCACTCGGAAGCAGCCAACAGCATGCGGATGAGCTTAGCAGTAGTAACTATATTGTCCAGTGCCGGCTTGACTTCAGAATATTTGCGTGTCTTGAGGCCACAGTCAGGGCTGACCCAAAGGATGCCACTCTTAAGAACTGCTAGCATCTTGTTGATACGTTCAGCAATTTCTTCTGTTGATGGGATTCTCAGTGAATGGATATCATATACACCAGGGCCAATGCCAGCTCTGTACTTCACTCCCTCGTGGAAAACTAAGTGAGGCGTCTCATCTGACTTGAAATTTTTAATAGAGATAACGTCTGCATCCATGTTCTGGATTGAGTGAATGATATCATTGAAATTTGAGTAGCACATATGAATGTGGATCTGTGCAAGATTGGAACAAGATTGGTAATTAGAATAAGAATAACTAAGACTTGTAAACTTTCTTTCATAAACACTGAAAAGACAAAAACATTAAAGCAGCATATATTACATGCCAAGCAAATTTGAAATCTTTCAATGAATCTTAACACAAACTGTAAATTTTCCAGCGTCCCAGGAGAAAGACAAGAAGTTTTAATTTTGGAGGCATAATGAATCGATTCAAACTTTGGATGACCTAACCAGGATAGAATTTGCAGTAAAAGATTTTATAAAACGCTGAAATTTGGAAGAGAAGAAAGGCCATTAATACTTCATTCTCTTAGTTGTCCTGTCCAAATATCTAACCCATTTAAATTGTCATGGAGAAATAGGGCATAAATCAAAGGATGCATATGTTTCCAATTGATAATTGCTTGCAAGACACTAATTATTCAATCCATCAGAGATCTTGTTTCTAGAAATTTTATATTAAAACTAACTCATTCCATGCTACTCACTTGGGGACACATGAGTGAGTTGCCCTTGAACCTTTTAAGAAACAACGATAAACATCTATACATAAATATATATACAAAGAGAGAGATGGATATTTTTTTATTTGAAGGTAATCCCAAAACCATAAATATAGAAGTCAACCAATGCAAACTAGATGGGCCTTCTTAGATCGCAACCAATTAAAGCAAGACAACTAATAAACCTCAAGGTTGCAATCGACGTAAAAGGTAATCTTTCTGTCGCTCTTTTCTTCCCCCCCCCCCCCAAATTCAAGCAGACAAGAATGGAGGACTCGGGTAGAATCATGAAGACCACAATTAGTTATTCTAAAGGAGTGTATGGCCCAACCCAAGTAAAATGCCTGTTCAGACTTCCCGAGGGGCAAACCCTCTCTTAAAGCAGGCTCATCAATTTGGAAAACATTAATTCCAGCTCTCTCAAGATTTTCAACGTCATCCTTGATACCCAAAGCTACCTAATAACAGGTTTCAAGTCTGGAGATAAAAAGGCATTACGTAAGTTTTAGTTCATATGATGGTAAAAGACGTCTAGCACAGAGAATCAGGTTAGGAGAGCTTGGTCGATCGTTTCGGACAAATGACCAATTCAGAATGGTGACAGGACGGGTAAGCATTCCCTTCATTGGACACTTTGTCATGTTTTGAGCCAATGAAGACCAAAAGACTGCAATTGCTTTGGGACAACTAATATCACCATTTATTATTGGTGGCTTCACACACCGGGATCCATAAGATTGAACCCATCCATTCTCGGTGAAGGCAAAACCCAATAACTGCTCCCCAAAGAACTCAACAAGATCATTTCCCTGCTCTTTGTTATGAACAAGCCACAATAATTAAACACTTGCATTTCTATTTTTTTTCAAATTTATGCAAAGTTATTTTAAAAAAAAAAAATCTCTTACCTCTCACTCTCCATGAGCAAGAACATCAATATCAACTCTTCCTGAAGTTAACCCACTTTTTTTATTTCCTCCTTAATGTCCTTAACATATTCTTCCGTAGATTTCCTACAAGAATAACCCCCCATCATTCCAAATTCATATTATGTTGAGATCACGTTCACATTTGAAGATAAGTAAAAGTATATGTGAAGCAAACTCTCTTGTTGAGCTTGTATTCATGACGCAATTTCCTGAGCCCCAAAGTTTGAGGGAATGGTCCAAGAGCTATCAAGAAGATTTAGATTTTTTACAATGTAGTGACTGCATCAACATAAACATATAAAGTTTGCTTCTGATAATCACAATGACAAATGGAAAACAAAAGTGTGGATCATTCAAAATGCATGTAAATAAAAACTAAATTTTAATATCTTCATAATAATTGTATTATTTTGAAGATAGTAATTAATTTTTGACATCGACAGCGCATAACTAAAAAATAAATAATAGTTGTATTTTGTGGTTAGAACACCTTTCTACTTCAAAAAATACAACCACAAAAAAGTGTGTGTATATATATATTTGCAATAAATAAAAACCAATTATTTCTTAATGGTTTTGACTTATATGTATGCACGTTAATATTTAAAATTTAATTGCTGCGGTTATGCAGACTAATACATTTATACAATATATCTTAAAATTTAATTGTGGATCTTATACATCATTACATTATGTTTCCATGTATGTCAATACTGTAGGCAATTAAAATGTTTGTTCAATCAAATGTAGCCACGTAGTATTTTATGGTAATTAAATATTAATTTATTCAACTATTTATATTTTAGGAATTAAATAAACATAATTCTTCAAATTAAATAATAGATAAATTAATATTTTTATTACAAATAGCATCGTCCACTTAAATTGCGACAAGTGAGCCAATCATATTACGCCATGTGTCAAGTTCTGTAAATTTGGAAGGAAAATATTGTTGATGCAGCAATTGTTTGCAATCATCCAATTAAAAGAAGTAATGTCAAATCAAATATTCACAACCAATCAGACTGTGCCATGTCACTCACTAAATATGGCAGGCAAGCTTCTCCCACCCCTATAAATAGGGGTGGCCTCTACAAAAAAAAAAAAAAAAGCACAACAGGGGACGACAACAAAAGCCAAAAGCAACAATAAAAAAGAAGGAGAAGAAGAAAGGAAAACACAAATTCTCTCAAGGGCACTCAAAAATATTCAAGGCGTTCTTCGTCAAGTTCATAGAGTTCATCTCCAAATTCAAGGCGTTCTTCGTCAAAAGTCTTCTAGTTCAGCGTTCAATCCAAAACCAGGGCGCCAAGCTCGAACATCAACATTAATTGAAGACAACAACAAAAACAACAAGGAGGAAGAAAGAGGGGATACAAATTCTCTCAAAGATACTTAAGAACATTTAAGGCGTTCTTCGTCAAGTCCAAAGAGTTCATCTCCAAATTCAAGACGTTTTTCGTCAAAAGTCTTTAAGTTTATTATTCAATCCGAGATCAAGGCACAAAGCTCGAAGATCAGCGTTAATTGAAAAAAACAACAAGATTTAAGGAAGATTAAGCACAAGCCCTCTCTTTGAGGCTACTCCAAATTAAAGCCACATCTTTGAAGAATCAGAGGACCAACTTAGAGAACAGAGCCTGTACAAAATTCATTTGATTCAAGTTGTATTCAATTTGTACAAATTTCTTGTTAGTGGAAATTCAAATGCAAGATTTTGTCCTACAGTTTCTAGCACACCCAGTGGGACGTCTCTACCTCTCATCTCTTCTTTCAACAAAAAGCTAATTCAAGAATATCAAAGGCTGAAGACAAAGCAAAGTCATCTAAAGCTACCGCCTCATATGCCTGTGGAGCTGCTCTTGAAAGAGGTGTTGTCGCTAGGGGCCGAGAAAGGCAGTTAACTTACTCTGAGTCAGTTGCTGTCCTCGAAGCTGCTGATGAACCACATTACCCAGGCCAAGGGAGCGAAGGCAATAAGAATGGTTCATTCCCCTCCAGCCCTCGTCTAGTTACCTCACCCGACTTCAACACTGCTCCAGCAATGATGACTGGTGCCTTTAGTTTAGAGGACCAAGTCGCTGCATTGACTAGATTGATTGAGGGTCTTGCCAAGCATGTGCAAGAACAAGACTTCAAAATTTCCAAGTTAATGGAGAAAGCGGAACGTGATAAGACTAGTAGGGTCGAAGAGAAGCTTGAAGAAGTTCATGATGAAGCTGAGACATCTAAGCAGCAGCCAGACAAAGGAAAAATGGCTTCGTCCCCCTTGATCAATTAAAAGATTTCATTGAAGGGGCCATTAAAAGCAAACTTGAAGGCACCACCAATTCGTCCCTAACTTATGCAAAGGCTTACACGGCTCGGATTAATGGCCTAAAGATGCCAGCAGGATATCAACCCCCCAGGTTCCAACAATTCGATGGAATGGAAAATCCAAAGCAACATATTGCCCATTTCATCGAGACTTGCAATGACGCTGGAACCTATAGTGACCTCCTTGTTAAACAATTTGTCTAATCTCTAAAAGGAAATGCCTTTGACTTGTACACTGACTTCGAGCCAAAATCTATCGACAGTTGGGAGTAATTGGAATAAAAATTTCTCAACCGCTTCTACAGCACCAGACAAATAGTTAGTATGATTGAACTTACTAATACCCGTCAGTGGAAGGATGAGCCTGTCATTAGATACATCAATCGCTGGAGGAATAAGAGCCTAATTGCAAGGATAGGCTTTCGGAGGCCTCAGGCATTGAATGTGCATTCAAGGAATGCATTGGGGGTTGAAATACATTCTTCAAGGGATCTAATCCAAAACCTTTAAAGAATTGGCCACTCATGCTCATGACATGGAGTTAAGTATGGCAGCCAGCGAAGTCTATGGTCCACCCACACAAGACGCCCAGAAATCCAAGGAGAAACAAAAGGGGGGCAAGCACTTCTCCAGCGAACCTGTCACTAAGGCACCAGCCAAGGAATCCATAGTAGTTAAAGCAAAGCCCGCTAAACTGCTAACAAAAGAAAGACCTGCTGAAAAGAAAGAGGTTCCGCCACCAAAGAGGTCGACCTTTAAGGAGTTGCAAGCCAAGTCATACCCCTTTTGAGACATAGACATCACTGGGATTTTCGACGACTTACTAAAGGCCAAACTCATCGACTTACCGGTGATGAAGTGGTCCGTAGAAGTCGGAAAGACTGACGATCCTAAGTACTGCAAGTACCACCACTTGGTCGGGCATCCCATTTATGACTGTTTTATATTCAAGGACAAAGTCATGGAATTGGCCCGCCAAAGAAAAATTATTTTAGAGGATGATAGTGCCAATGTTAATACCATCACCCTCGATGACCAAACAAGTGGAGTTGATGAGACAAGCAACTCCCTCAATGAAGTTGGCTACTTCTAAGAGAAAAGCCAAGAGCCCGTTAAAGACGTTAAGACTGCAATGGTCTTCACGGACGAGGATTTGATGCTGGAGTCCCAACCCTATAACAGGCCATTATTTGTGACATGCTATGTCCAGGAGCAAAGGATTAATAGAATCCTGGTTGACGGTGGCTCTGCAGTCAATATTTTGCCCCTGAAGACATTAAGAGAATTGGGGATCTTGACTGCTGAACTTTCAAATAGCCGCCTGATGATTCAAGAATTCAACCAAGGGGGACAGAGAGCTTTGGACACTATGAGGATGGAGCTGTTCATAGATGATATGGAGTCAACTGTCCTATTCCATATCATTGATGCAAAGATGTCATACAACTTACTCCTCAGACGGCCATGGTTTCATGAGAATGGAGTAGTCCCTTCTACATGGTATCAATGTTTCAAGTATTGCCGCAACGATGTTGTGAAGAAAGTGTTAGGAGATTGCAAACCTTTCACCGAAGTTGAATCTCATTTTGTCGATGCCAAGTATTACTTGAATAAGGTCTGAGCTCCTGAAACTAATAGCTCTCAAAGCCAAGAGAAGCGAGAAAATGGTTCGGTAAAGAAAGACGAGGCTGGCAAGATGCATCCCCAAAGCCGTCAATGCAAAAGTTTAGTGATTAACGATACTTTTAAAGATCTGACCCTACCGCTGACCCAAAATTAACAACCAAGCACTTACCCCCACAATCTAAAGAAGTTGTAGGGGAATGCTCAGAGGCTAGGGAGTTAAGGACTGCAAAAGGCTTCAGTCCCAAGGTATATAAACTCCTCATCAAGGCTGGATACAACCTGCAGAAGCAATCGCCATTGGGGAAGCTTCCTAAAAAATCTTCAAGTCAAACTCCGCGAGTAGGGCTCAGGTATGAACAGCCCAAAGGCCCCGTCTGCATTGTCATAAAAAGGACCACCACTAACAATATCGCTGAGGCCGACTGCTCTTCAATGGTCGAGGGTAAGCCAGCACAAGTGTCGGTTTTTTAAATACTTGGTCCACCTAAAAAACAAAAATGCTGGAAGGCAAAAGGGGGCATTAGAAAGATGCCCAAGCAAGATGAAAAGCTTCGAAGCTTGATTCCTTCTCACATGCAAAGACAAACAGATTTAGTGGTATCTTGTGACAGAGTCCTTAAAGTTAGATTTCAGATGTCTTCACTAAAGCTCAAGTGGCAGAGGATGATAATAAGGAAAGTGTGGGCTCGTCCAGCCACATTATATTATACGAAGAAGGACAAGTTATCGAAGAAGATGCTGAGGTTGCGCCGCTCCAAATGGAGACAGGAACCAAGTCCACAGTAAATGAATTGAAGGAAGTGGACCTAGGTATTATACAATTCGCTTGGTGTTCAAAGCTAACCCATTAAAGTATGTCATGACAAAGCCCGTTCTCCCTGACAGGTTTGCAAGATAGTACCTACAATTCCAATAATTTGAAATTGTGTATGTACCATAAAAGGCAGTGAAAGGACAAGCATTGGCTTTCTAGCAGATCATCCTATCCTAGCCGAATGGGATTTGTCTAACGACCTGCCAGACGAAGATGCTATGATCGTTGAAATCACTCCTCCATTGAAGATATACTTCGATGGAACCTCTTATAGAGGCAGAGCTGGTGCAGGGGTAGTGTTTGTGACATCAGAAGGTGAAGTCCTGCCACACTCATTTACCCTCACCGAAAACTGCTCCAATAATGTGGCCAACTACCAAACCCTGATCATCGGACTCGAGATAGTTGTGGACATCAAGCAACTCCACCTCGAGGTCTATGGTGATTCCAAGTTGGTAATCAACCAACTGTAGGGAGAATATGAAGTCAAGAAGCCTAAATTGCTTCCCTATTACAACTACGCCAACACACTTATGGGATGACTTGGATACGTCACAATTTAACATGTGTCAAGAAGCAAAAACAAACAGGCAGATGCATTAGCTAAACTTGCCTACGCTTTATCCTTACCCAACGCTGAATATAACATCCCTATATGTAAGAAATGTGTAGTGCCCCCAACACTTGAGGATGAGAAAAAGGGAGAAAGTTGCTTTGTGGAAGTCCTCAACGTGGAAACAGAAGATTGGCATCAACCATTTGTAGACTGCTTAAAATACGAGAAGTTGCCAGATGACCTACGTTAAAAGGTCGATATTCGACGTCGAGCAGCTCGCTTCATTTACTCCTTGATATGAGTTTAAACTATCAAATTTGTTAAATGAAATTCTCCTTATCACATGAGTTTAAACTGTAAGTCACTCCTGGCCCACAAGAGTATAAATTGGGAACGGCCTTTACTTTTTGCAAGTTTAAGAAAATCTGAACTACGTTATGACTTGATCCCATTTTCGAGTACGTAGGCAGCTTAGACATCCTCTAAATTCAGTCACAAACTTTTAATGGATTATGTCCTAGTGACCACTACTAGAGACATTTGCCACAAAAAAAAAAAAAAGCAGCAAACAGTGGAGCGAAAGATCACATTTTATTAATAAAAAGAGTAACGTCAAGGTTGAAAAAAAATTCCTCACAAAAAGCTAAGTGACAGGGTTCAAGCCCTCCAGCTCATTCTTGGCAATCACTAACTCCTCATCGGCAACACGCAAGGCCTTGTAGCTCCCTCATATGAAGGCTCTCTGGATTGTATGGTAACTTTCTCCCCATGCTCTCCAACCTTGGCTGCTGCCTCTCGCAGGAACTCCCTCTACTGCACAAGAGACGAAGACAGCTCCTGTCAACGTTTTGTCAGAAGATTAAGCTGTTCCTCCACACCCTTCAATTCAGCCTCAGAGTGCTCGACTTCTTTAGCCCCTTTGGCTTCCTCGTCTAAGGCCTCCTTGAGCCTGCTATCAGCATCTCTTAACTGATGGGCAAGGGCCTCCTTAGTAAGTGCCTCAGATGTAGCAGATCTTGCCTCGTCGTAAGCCGCGGCTCTAACGAACAAGGTCTCCAAGAACTCCTCTATGCATGAAACGCTGGAGTGTTCAAAATGCTTTATGGACTCCAGAAGTAACATGACCTCATCCTTAAAGGAAGAAATAGAGTCAAGTGAGCTACCCGCTAACCTCTCACGAAGACTCGTCCACAGCTTACGAAGAAAGTCCTTCTCGTGACTCCAAAAGAATTTCTCTGCCTCAAACACCAAAACTGCCACAGGAGGAGATGTTTCCTCACGCCTCTTCAAAGAGTGCACCCCATCCGACACAACGTCACCAAGCATGATAGCAAATGCCACGCCGAATCCCACAGCAGGCTTGTGGCTACCGCAGAAATCCCCATTATCACTCCCAAACACTTGCTTCTCTATCTGAAAATGGACACACATATACAAGCATATTAAAATCAGCCAAGTCAGAAAAGGAAAGGGATCGTCAATTGTAGCTAATTACCTCATTGGCAAGGATTTCAACCGACTCAGGGTGGCTGGAAGCATCGCCTTCTTTCAAGTTATAGAGGGTTGGATCCTGTCTGGCCCTCTTCCAATGATGATCCCTACTTCTGCTAACACAATCATCTAAAACTCGTAGAGCCGGCTGTTTCCCTTTAGGGGCAATCGGGGCAATACGGTCGTGAGGAAGATCAAGGACATTGGAAGATAGAACCCCTGCGTCAGGCACATCACTTTGAGACGAAGTGGTGAACAACTTGGTTGCATGCTCTTCGAAGTAATTCACGTGAATCACGATCCACCATTCTTTGTAACTCTTATAATGAAATTTCCTTACAACCGCTGGAATGCGAGGAAAACATGCATAGGCCTTCGACCCGGACAGAGTCAACAACTGCCAGAAATAGACCTTCCTCCAAGGAAGCTTCGCAGACGTCACGTGTAAGAATCCCAAGAACCTCTTGGTAAAAACCAAACTGACGGCTGAACTGATGCAGGCTATAGGGTTCAACAATAAACTGATTGCCCTGCCTTAATGAAAGGTAGCCCAAGCAGATCGCAGCAAAATAGTCTTCATGACGCTTATGGTTACCGTCATCAAGGTACGAGACATCATATTGCTTAGTAATCATAGTGTCGGTCCAACTGAAAAGGTCACCTTTGTGGATCCTCCGGCGCGCCTCCTGTGGATCATAGTACCTCGCCCCGCCTTCATCCGAATATGCAACCATCTTCAGACTATCAATATTCTTATAGATCAGATAATGGGTTTTAAAAAAGTGTGTGGCCTATGCGTAAATATAATGAAGCGGGAATGGGGAAAGTATCCGCAAAGGCCTCCGCAAGTGTGTGGCCTATGCGTAAATATAATGGAGCAAGAATGAGGAAAGTATCCGCAAAGGCCTCCGCGATTGAGCAACCCTACCCAAGCTTCGATAAAGGCTTGTAAGGATGAGGACTGCCAGACTCACTGCCCTCTCAGTTGCCATAACACACGCCATTTTAAAGGTGCTCGGACGCACGGAACCAGCATCCTCAATAACAAGGACGAAGACACTAAGCCAGCAAGCCAGAAACGCCGCCCAATAAGTTCCCACTCTCAAATTAGCATAGACACCGAGACATACAAAGGGCTCCTCATCCACAGCAGACCATTGCTGATGCGCATCAATCTCACCAGATGGATTGCAGGAAGACTTAGGGCAAGCTGCCTTCTTCTCTTTTCAGGCTAGAGGTGCAGCATACTTCGCCCTTATCCTGCACCAAAAGTTAATCCAGTTCTTGACAGAAACTGAAGAAGTCTGAGCATCACCTGAGCCGCTGTGCAGAAGATGGTAAGCATGGAACAAATATTAACAAGATTGGGGAACGTGCCTCTTGCCTTGCTTATTGAGGCTCACAAGCTCCTTCGCACTCGGGACTACCTCGTCGTAAAACCTCTGATAAATCGAGAGTCCGGCCAAACTCCGTAAGTCATGTAGAGATATGGATACCTAACCATAAAAGGTGAAGAGTGTGTTGGTGGAAGGACACCAGACCTTATAAATCGCTCGCAATATGTTGGAACACCGATCATAAGTAAACATCGAGGCATACAATGCGTTGTAAATCTGGGTTGCCTTCAAATCACGCTCACAGCGACTAAGTATGTCCTCGGCCCACTCCCAATATCCTCTAGAAAATTGAAACTCCTTAGTACATGGAAGCACGTTACCCCACTTGGCCATCCCTTCTACAATCCGACACCCTAGAGTTGGAAGAAGGACTGGCCTAACAACAACATGATGATGAGATGACCGCAGGGTGTGCGCCTTGGAACTTTTGCTGAAAGGCACCTTCCGAGTCCAATTGTCCACTTGATCGACAGCTTCCGGCCATGGCCAAGGGTGATAAAGAAGTGGAGAATAAACCTCCAAGATTGTACTCCTCTCAAGAGGGTGACCTTCATTGAGGATGGCCAAATGCTCCACGCCTGAGAGAGAAAAACTGCTCTTGAAATGCACCATAATGACAATTGTAAAGGAAATTTTTTTTTTTTAAAAAGGTCAATTAGATACCCACGAACAAGGAGGAGTTTCCAAATAAAAAAAAATAGAGAGAGAGATCTAGCTTAGTACTTAAAGGCACAAAAGTTTAAGCTTACTCGGTACGCGTGAGCTAAAACCAAACTGATACTCAAAGGCCCAAAAGTTCAAGCCTACTCGGTACGCATGGGCTAAAATCAAGCCTGTTACTTGAAGGCCCAAAAATTCAAGCCTAGCCGGTACACGTGGGCGAAAGATCAAGCTTGAGACTCAAAGGTCCAAAAGTTCAAGCCTAACCAATACACATTGACAAAAATCAAGCCTAGTACTCGAAGTCCCAAAAGTTCAAGTCTACTTAGTACGCATGGGCTAAAATCAAGTCTGGTACTCGAAGGCTCAAAAGTTCAAGCCTACTCGGTACGCATTGGCTAAAATCAAACCTGGTACTCGAAGACCCAAAAGTTCGAGCCTAACTGGTATACGTGGGCTAAAGATCAAACCTGGTACTTTAAGGTCTAAAAGTTCAAACTTACTCGGTACGCATGGACGAAAGATCAAACATGGTACGCAAAGGCCCAAAAGTTCAAACTTACTCGGTACGCATGGACGAAAGATCAACATGGTACGCAAAGGCCCAAAAGTTCAAACCTAGCCGGTACACGTAGGCTCAAAATCAAGTCTAATACTCGAAGGCCCAAAAGTTCAAGTCTACTCGGTACGCGTAGGCTAAAACCAAACCTAATACTCAAAGGCCCAAAAGTTCAAGCCTACCCGATACACGTAGGTTAAAGATCAAGCTTTGTACTCAAAGGCCTAAAAATTCAAACCTACCTAGTACACGTGGACTAAAGCTCAAGCCTGTTATTTCAGAGTCCAAATGGGTCCAATCCCAATCCTACAGGTCTAAAGTGCGACGGGTCCAAACCCAAGTTTGCGAGTCTAAATCTCAAATGGGTCCAAACCCAAATCTCTGAATCCAAAGCTCAAATGGATTCAAATCTGAAACTGTGAGTCCAAATCACAACGGGTTTAAATCCAAGTCTAAACTTGAGTTCAGAAGTTTGAAGGCCCAATTACAAAGTTGCTAAGAAAAAAGAAAGGGGCACCAAACACAGCTTTAAGTCACCCCATTCCTTTTTACCCAAACATAGCCTTCTCTATCTCTCTCTCTCTCTCTCTCTCTCTCTCTCGCTCAGAAGCCATCCCCACCGCCGGGACGCAACGCCGCCGCTCCCGGTCCAACGCCACCGTCGGTCCTCCACCGCGGCCAACGCACGGTGCCACGCAGCGAGGCCTCGCTGTGCGGCCAAGCGTCGCGCGCGCGCGCCGCAGCCCAGCGCCACCGCGACACGGAGCACAGCGTGGCCTCGCTGCGCGCGCCAAAGCCCGGCACCACCGCCAGCCGCGCGCAGCCGCAGCAGCGCAACACCCCAGCCACGCACGAAACGATGCCGCAGCCGTCGCCGCCAGCAGCCTAGCCACTGCGCACCTGCCCGACGCTTCGCCACCGCGCCCCTGCTCCGTCGCACAGCACCGCGCGCGCGCTGCAACCCAACACCACTATCTCCGCCGCACCATCGCCCCCGCACCTCGGCGCCCCACTTTCATTGCCTCCATCAAAGCTCAACCGCCACTCCCAAGGACACCAGCAACGCTAGGCCGTAGAGATGATAGTGCACAAGAAAATGTCGGACTGTGGCTACTGACGACGACGGCGGGCATGGCAGAATCGGGGAAGACGAACCGACGGCCGCTCGCAGCACCGAGTTTATGTCGTGGTTTCCCGTTAAAAAAAAAAGAGAGAGAGAAAAGAAAAGAGAAAGAGATAAAACAAAAATCAAAATAAGGGGTGAATAATAAATTTTGTCTGCTCACTGGAAATGGCTTGCTGATGTCGCAGCAGGGTGAAGATCTTGGAACAATTGCGTAGAAGGCACAGAAGAATGAAGAATCAGGGATGAAGAATGAAGAATCCAACTGCACATTCGTCGAATTATTTATAGAACTGTGAAAACATTCTCCGAATCACAAGGCAATATTTGTTGTGATTCTCATCCGAATAAACTTCTGCTGAGAACCAAAATTCGGGCAAGTTCTGAAAGGAAAGAAAATCGCCGGGAATCACAGTAAGGAAGAAGATCCTGTTCTGTCCTGTAGCAAATAATTTATAAATAACATCGTATAAGTATCGTAAATTTGAAAGAAAAATATTATAAATTTGAAAAAAAAATTATTGATATAAAATATTGTTGATGTAACAATTATTTATAATTATTTAATTAAAAAAATTAATATCAAATTAAATATTTTTATCTAATCAGACGTTACTCACAGGCAAGTTTCTCCTACCTCGTAAATAATGGTGGCCTCCTCTACAAATGACAAAAAATAGTACCTAATTTTTTGACATCAACAATTCATAACTAAAAAATAAATAATAATTGTATATATTGCTATAAAAATATAGCACAAGAAATTGAGACAGAGACAGAGTCTATACAAGATTCTGTTATGACAATTACTGCAATTCTCTCATAAAATAAAATATAACCCAACAAAGGCCAAAAATAAGTAAATAAAAAAATCAATTAAAATGAGGATATAATTGATAGTGTTTATTATTTAATATCTAGCTAACTTTATCTACGTGTTTGCTAAAAGTATTACTTCAGTTAAATCACTAAAAGTAAGTTGATAAAATAATACAAATCAATTAAAATTCAATACACATACCTTAAGTAAAACATGGCTGCATGGACTTAAGTAAGGGGCCTTCAAATGCGACTTAAAATTAGAGGGCTATGTTGGTGAGGGCGGTTTTGTTAGGAACAATGTTTTGTAAGAGTCGTACCAAATTGAATAATATGTTCTGTTATAAAAATTTAATTTATTAAAAAAATATGTATAAATTATATGATAATGATTTGATGATACGATATTATATAAAGAAAATAATTAACTTTTGTGTGTGTTTGTATATATATACATATATATGTATATGTATATGTATAAATATATCTGTGTGTGTTTATATTTATAAATATTTATTTAATTATGAATACACATAATAAATAATTATTTATACAGGTAAGTGATGAAAATTGAATTGAGAATTATATTTATTTATATAAATTTTGATAAGATGCCTGGAAATTAACGCTATTGTTTCCAATACCGTCGTCAGCCAAAATACGCAAAAGGGCCTCCAAAAATATTCCATTGGGCCTTCACTCTTTTAAATAAAAAAAATACTTGGGCTTCATGGTAGTTTACAATGGAGCATAGTTACGAGCCCAAAATATTACATATGAAATATACACCCTCATATACGCATTTGTGTGTGCGCGCGCGCATGCATGTATTTTTTGTGGTTAGAACACCTTTCTACTTCAAAAAATATAATCACAAAAAAAGTATATATATATATATATATACAAAATAAATAAAAACCAAATTTTTATTGATGGTTTTGACTTATATGTATATGCACGTTAATATTTAAAATTTAATTGCAGCAGTTATGCAGACTAATACATCTATACAATATATCTTAAAATTTAATTGTTGATCTTAAACATCTTCACATTATGTTTGCATGTATGTCAATACATACACTCAAATACACCAAAAAATAAACAAATGAAATACACACACTTAAGTCTTTGTTACAATTTATAAAATATTCGCATAAAAAATAAACACTAATTTTTACCCTCAAACATAAGTTTCAAGCAAACATCATACCCATTGACCACAATACTTTCTGCATATTCCAATTCTAAAGAAAAAATGAATATTCACATGGATAAGGCCAAGAAAAATATACATGCCAGCAATTTCTCTTACGACACGACATTATATCTGGCATACCGTTCATTTAATAATCAGACTTTTAATTCATATGACAACAGAATCCAATTCAGGTCATCAAAGAATAAAATTAATCATTGTAAATACACGGTACAACATTAGTAAAAAAATTTGATTGGACAGTATAAAATTACTTGAATAGCCTTAATTCTTCAAATGTTACTTAATCTCTATTCTCCCAACCTTCATTCATATCATTCACATTTTATTTTTAATTTATTCCGTTTTTTAAAAATTTATTTATTTATTTTTAACTATTTTATATTCTATATTGCATATAAAGACGAACTTTAATTATATGATATTAAATTAGTACAATGCTCTCATTTAAGTATTTCTTATTTTACTTTCTTTCTCTGCTATCTCCTGATACAGCTCTATTTTTCTTTTAGTGTGTTTTATGACTTTCAATATTCTCTTTCCAACGTGTGCCTATGTTAATTATGTTAATTAAATTATAATAAGTGTCTTAATCAACACCCTAACAATAGATCATCATGGAAAAGTCTAAGTTTAGTTGCGTTTGATCACGTGCAACAAAACTAGAGCAAAGACACGATCAAGTGGTGCTGATTAGATGATCTCCATTAATTAATGGAAATTGCACTTAGGAAAAGTGGGAAAAGGCAGTAAAAGACGAGATTTGAGCAGTAAACTTGGCATTAAATCATTTGACTGTACAGCTTTCTCTCTGCCCTGTTTGCAAAAGATATATGAATAAACTAATTTTTTTTATATAATTTTATTCTCCAAATATTTGTATTTTGAAGCATAGGTTATTACTAGCAGTATTTTTACTTCCAGTGGTGATCTGGTTTTTTTTGTCATGAAGAATAAAAAAAAAAAACAACAAAAATATTCAAGGCCTACTACCTGGCACACACTAATATTATTTTAATTTAACCATTCAAATATCTGGGATAAAAAGAAAAAGGAAAATATTCTTAACAAGTTTTTTTGGTCAAAAAGCATACCTAAAATAGTTTAAGGAATAATTCTAGAACTCAAAAAATTTCCAAAAAAAAAAAATGTAAAAAAATTTTAATTAAATTTGTGAAAGAAAACTCACTAAACTTCAAAATACAGGACAATTCATGATTATTTATTTTTGATGTAAATATCAACTTTTAAATTATTATGGAAAGCAAAAAAAAAACTTAAAAAGAATGGCCTATAAAATTTTGTTATTTAATCTTAAAAAACACTTTTTTTCTGTCAAAAAATAAAATATAAAATCAGAAGAATTCGAAGCAAAAGAACAATCCCTAATAAAAATATAAAGACTGCCCAAAAATATTTGCCCCATCTTAGCGACAACCAAGAACAAATAGTCTACAATCAGAATGCAAAATTGATAATTAGAACCCACAATATAATCTTCTCAAAAGTGATGGGCAATGAAAAAATCCCAACTAAAAATGAGTATCTATTAACAAATAAATAAATAAATGCTTGCCCTCAAAAGCCTCAAGCATTTGCGATAAGCTCAAATAGCAAAAGCCCAACTTGCCCTATCATCCAAAACCCCATTGTTATGTCACCATCAATGCCAAATCCACTGTTTGCTGGCAATTACCCTTGCTTCCTCCAAGCATCATTAATTCCAATCTATCCCACTTGCGATTTCTTGGACAATCCTTGCTTGGTTGTCTGTTTATACCACAGTTTTCTAATGTGACCGACCATCTTAATTGAACACTTGTTTGGAGTCTAATGCGATCAATCAAGTGTTGTGTCTGTACGTGCCTTTTTCCAAGGAATGAATAAGAAAAACACTAAAGATCACATGATCACATCTGACCATCTCTGAACATTAAGTGTGAATTTTTCGCTAGGTTTTTCCCCCTTTTCAAATTAATGCGTGTATTTTTAAATATTTTTACTTTAAAAATTGTATGAAAACAAAAAAATAGATTTAAAAAATATAATAATTAAATATATATATCTGAGTCTATTGTTGCATATACGTGACTTTCTCCTCGATAATACCCAGCTTTAGGAAGTTGTGAAATAAGATCTTAATGCAATATTATCCATTGAGCATTATCCTATTTAATTTGCAAATAATATGATTTCTCGAATACTGTCCTCTTAATCTAAAAATATTCATATCATTCAGCACTAGGTAAATTTATCTTTAGAAATATCCGTACATTATGTTCAACCTTTTTTTCATTTTTTAACGTAGTTTTGTTGACAAATATAAAACAAAAATAATGAAAACAACCAGAAACACACGTACACCTCTGGTCCTACCATTATATTGTATTGCTAAGAATACACATTAATGTTATTATGACACAGAAAGGCAGTAGCATGTCTTAAATGCATCTGTACTTTGGTAATAAAACCAATAATTCATTCTACACTGGCAAGAATTCAGAGATTAAAGATCTAGTAAAAATCCAAACTCCCCCAAAGCGCGCATCCAAATTGCAACGCATGAAAGTTGATGCTTCCCTGAATCTGACCGGTATTTCTCGCACAAGTCCCTTAAATTATCTCCGCACTTACACATGCAGTAATTAATATTTTCATTTTACTCGTGGCTATGCTTTCACACTTGCCGACACTTTTCACCTCCCCATGCACCCCCCTCTATAATACTGTTCATATCATACGTTAAAATACTAAATGGTTTTATTAAAAATTTAAAAAGTAAAAAAGAAGGGTTGTCCTACAATAATAATGTGTATCTACTTATTCTTTTGTTTTATGCTATATATACACACACAGGGAACTCTGCCATCACATATTCCTTCCCCGGGTGCCCAAATCCTCTCTGTCTTCCTATTCTGGTTCAGTTATTCTGCACGAGGAGGGAGAGTTGGAACTACGAGCACTTCACAAAAACATCCATTTTGAGGTACAACCAAATAGAAGGAGTAAAAGTCCTCCTTGGTTTTGCTGGTCTTCTTTATTCTTGTTCTGTTTTTCTGTGTTTGTCTCTTGATTGGAGTTTGTTCTCTTGGGATCAAAGTTAAAATTTGTTTGATCTTTGGTTAAACTTTCTGTTTGTTTGAGGTGGGACTTGGGGTAGCAGTTTTTGTTGGGGTTACCTCGATTATGCTTCTGAATTGACGCCTGGCTATATAGATTTTAGCTTGAGGTTAAAAAAATCTGAACCGCTTTGGTTCTTCAACTTCAGTTCGTGGCCTGTTGATTTTAGTTTTCTTTAGCAGCAGCCGGATCCAATAACAGGAAGTTGATGTTTAACAGTTTTGTTGGTATTAAATGTTCATTGATTTGGATTTTAATTGTTATTTAATGGGTTTTAATTGATCTTTTGATGGAGCCATATTATAAATAAAGATGCATTAATTTTGATTTTATGTTTCTCTGAGATATTGGGAGTCTTCTTTTGCCAGTTGCCTGTGAAATCTGAGTTTAGATTGGTGCTCGTACTCGTGTTTGACTTTCTGCATAATCTGTTCAGATCTGATTTTATTGCCATGATGACAGCTTTGGCTATGGCAGATTTGATAATCTTAGCCCAGGAAAAGGGCTTCTTTTTGTATACCTTTTTAGTTAAAGGTCATGTGCTTGCTGTGATATGTTATTTTCCATTAAACTTTAATTATGTTGCTGATATTGGTGAAAAAGATATGATCAAAGTTGCCTGGAAGCATTTCTTTTTCCTTTGTTTCTTCGTAGCTCATGAATTGTACATGCTCTAATTCATTTTCTTCCTGGGGAAAATATGTATATATTTTTATAGTTGACAATCTTGACTGAGATTTCTGTAACTTCACTGCTTCCTCTTATGCAGGTGGGAGCCATATGGTAATCCCTTCTCTCGTTTGTTGCTAAATCTGGTGTGTAAGGATAGGAGAACGACCAATTTAAGATTTTGGAGCTCCAAGCGGAATCGAATTTGTAATCCTGGTGTTGAAGCAAATTTGGGGTGATATATCGTTTCGCGCTGATGATGTTGATGTTTGAGGACATGGGTTTCTGTAGTGATCTTGATTTCTTTCCCTCGGCTCCCATGAAGGAAGCTGAGGTGTGCCTCCGGCAGCCTGCTGAGGTGGAGCCGGAGCCAGTTGTGGACGATGACTACTCTGATGAGGAAATTGATGTGGATGAACTTGAGAGGAGGATGTGGAGGGACAAGATGAGGCTGAAGCGGCTAAAGGAAATGAGCAAGGGGAAAGAAGGTATGGATGTTGCTAAACAACGGCAGTCCCAAGAGCAGGCTAGGAGGAAGAAGATGTCGAGGGCACAAGATGGAATATTGAAGTACATGTTGAAGATGATGGAAGTGTGCAAAGCCCAAGGTTTTGTTTATGGAATTATTCCAGAGAAAGGCAAGCCAGTGAGCGGGGCCTCGGATAATCTCAGGGAGTGGTGGAAGGACAAGGTCAGATTTGATCGGAATGGACCGGCTGCCATAGCAAAATACCAAGCGGACAATGCGATCCCTGGAAAAAATGAAAGCTCCAGCCCTGAGGGTCCAACTCCACACACTTTGCAGGAGCTCCAAGACACAACCCTTGGCTCACTGCTATCTGCTCTCATGCAGCACTGTGATCCGCCTCAGAGGCGGTTCCCATTGGAGAAAGGTGTCCCGCCTCCATGGTGGCCCACTGGGGAGGAAGAATGGTGGCATCAGCTAGGCCTGCAGAAGGAGCAAGGCCCCCCTCCTTACAAGAAGCCCCATGATCTGAAGAAGGCTTGGAAAGTGGGCGTTCTAACAGCAGTCATCAAGCACATGTCTCCTGATATTGCCAAGATTCGGAAGCTTGTGAGGCAGTCAAAGTGCTTGCAGGACAAAATGACTGCCAAGGAGAGTGCGACTTGGCTGGCCATCATCAACCAGGAGGAAGCCTTGGCTCGACAACTTTACCCTGACCGCTGTCCGCCTTTGTCCTCATCTGGTGGAAGCGGAACGTTTGGGATGAATGACAGCAGTGAGTACGATGTTGAAGTGGCTGATGACGAGCCTAACTTTGATGTGCAAGACCAAAAGCCTAATACCCTCGGCTTGTTAAATATTGGGATGGATAGATTCCAAGATAGGCTTCCAGTTCAACAACAGTCACATGCCATCAAGGATGAACTTATCGCCAACTTGGACTTCTCTAGGAAGAGAAAACCAGGCCATGAGCTCAATGTGATGATGGATCACAAGGCATACACATGCGAGTTTCTTCAGTGTCCGCATTCTGAATTTCGCCATGGTTTTCAGGACCGAACTTCCAGGGACAATCACCAACTTTCTTGCCCTTACAGGCGCTCCTCTGAGTTTGGGGCTTCCAACTTTGGTATAAATGAAATCAAACCTGTCATCTTTCCTCAATCTTTTGTCCAGCCAAAGCCTTCTGTGAATCCTAGTCCAACATCGTTTGATCTATCCGGACTTGGAGTTCCAGAAGATGGGCGAAGGATGATCAATGACCTTATGTCCTCCTATGACAATGACGTTCATGGAACCAGAAACTCAAATGCTGGGAACGGTACCGCTACAAAGGAGCAGCCTCTCCAGAAACGCAATGCCCAATGTCAACAAGATAGCTACATTCACAGTCAAGGAATGGTGTTGGAGGGTAACAACATGTTTGAAAGCAACAACATGCCTAATAATCCCTCAATATTCCGTCCGGTGGATCAGTGCAAGGTAACAAATTCACCTTTCCACTCCAACCCCGCCGAGAGTTTCCAACTGATGTTCAGTTCTCCATTCAATATAACGCCTGTTGAGTACCCTGAGGGTTTTCCCGGAGGTTCGAGGGATAACCTGACAAGGCAGGATGCTGGCATTTGGTACTGAGAAACATGCCAGCAGAATCCAAGTAGTCACCATTTGAAGATCCTGAAAGAGTTTCACAAGCACAACAGTTGTTTCATCAGGTGGATTTTTTTCACCTTAAGTTACATTGTAGTTACTACTGTATTCTCCTTGCTTTGTAGAAGTCGAAGGGCTAAGGCATGGTTGTAATAAACAGGGTGCATGCCGGGGCCCCCTTTAACATGCTGTGCTAGAATGCGTAGACTCTAGATTGTTACATACATAAGCTTTAGTTTCATTTTCCTTTTTTTTTTTTTAAATCTTTTTCCTGTGTTTTTGGGCAACCACTGACCAAGGGTTTGACAAGTCCATTGTGGTATCCAGTTAATGTCTATGGTGGCTGTATTTTGTTGACTGAAGAAGTTGCTTTTGTTTGTTCCATTGGCTTTTGTCTGGTCATACAATTCTGTGATTGCAAAGAACAAGAATAGTGGATGGATGCATCCGGGAACGTCATGTCCCATCACTAGATGGTGGTGGCTGCTGGTGCATTGTCGTATGATGAGGTCCATTCCAATCTACAACTCCACTCATCTTTGTTTCCTCTGCCATGCCCATTTCTGAGTTTGGACTTTAAAATATTGCAATATTACAGCTGTAAAAATTTCATCCCACAAATTTCCAATTACCCTTGTAGAGAATGGTTAATTTTCTGACTCACAATTTTATTCAAATTGCATAATTTTAATATTTATTAGAGATTTTGAATAATTTTAGAATTTAATATTTTTTGTATTTAAAGTATGTTTGTATTTAAAAAATTTACTTTCAAAATATAAAAATCAAATTAATGATATTTAGTCAAAATAAATTCATATCCAATAAATTATTTTTTTACATTAAACTTTGATATGGTATTATATACAAATTTTATTATATTTTTTAAAAAAGAAAAAAAAATTTAATCTCCATATAAGAATTTTAACTTTATGTAACAATATAATAGAATAAATTGAAATAAAATTATTTTATCTTATAATTTAATATATTAACTTTTTAATTGAAATGCGCTCTTGTACTTATTTCTTGGTCAACTATAGGCAAGATATTAAAATGTAATGTATACAATAAAAAAATTAATTATTGATAGAAAAACATTTTATGTTAAAATTATAACTTTATTGTTGCCATTTATCTTTCTTTTCATAGTTTAATTTAATTGATATTTATTTTTATATTTTTAACAAATTATTTTATTTTATATTTATTAGGTGGTATAATCTTGACATCAATTCTTTTTAATGATTTATTGTTATGTTTTCAAAAATATTATTATGCAGTAATACCATATACAATAAAGTAGATAATCATATATTCATTTATTTTAAATATTTTATAACATATTATTTTCTTACAAGAATATTGATTTCTTATACATTTAATTTATTTATTTAAAATTTTAAAACATTGTTTGTAACTCTATGTTTCTTACTATTTGTTCTTTGTAATATTTATTAAATATAATTAACTATGAAATCAAATAACCATATAAAATAAATCACTGTTTAATAAATTTTATTATCAAAGTTCAACTAATTTTAAATATTTTATAAAACTGTTATAACAATAGTGATGCATTTATATATGAAATTTGTTTTCTTTTAAATTTTTATCCTATTTGTTAAGTCATATAGATATGAAGTCAATGCCTTCCAACAAATTCATTGTTATTTTTAAATAAAATTAGGCAATTGTAATTTAGTTTATTTTGAATATAAATATAAAAATATTTTTAAAAAATTAAGTTCTATTATTTTTTAATTAATTTATAAATAATTTAAAATTCAATTAGTTTCTTACTATCTAGATATTTCTATTTAATATAACTTAGAATAATTATATGAATACTTTAAATATATTGGGACTATATTAACCTTCAATTACTAATATATATATATATATATATTTATATTAAAAATTCTATTTTTTTCCCTACAACTTAAAGATTTCTATTCTATACAATTTAAAGATTACTACAAAGTAATTTAGATACATCAGAATTATAGTAATCTTCTATCACTAAAACTAAATATTTTAATTATAATATTATTTTTTCATATATAACTTTATTTATTATAATAAATATAAACATTTAATTAAGGATATATATATATATATAATTGATAAAAACATTCAGACTTTTTTAACAGTATTAATATTATTATTATAATAAATATAAATATTTAATTAAAGATATATATATCTTTTTACGAATAACAAAGAAAAACATTTATTAATAGTGTATAGATATAGATTGATAGATAGATAAATAGATTCATACACGCAAAATGTTGGTGGAGTCAATTGAATGGCATATGCTTCATTTGACTTCGTGAAAACTTACTCAAAAATCAAATTTCTGGTACTTGCCTGGTACAACCACTCCATTAGAATACCCCATCCACATAAACAGAACTGAATTGCTTTTTCATATTTCTTTCTTGCACCCCGTCAGAGGATGTGATGGTCTTCATCATTCCATGTGCATTCCTAATCTTAAACTTTTCCCTGTGCTGAATATCATTGGCATTAAGAAATACAAGTGTGGGGTGACGGATACGTGGTCTGAGAGGATATCTTGTCCCCATGCCAAGTGTCCCAATGCCCATAGATTATTGAGATGATGTTTCTTTTTCATTTTGGAGGCTTCTGATGTCGAGTCTCCCTTGTAGTTTTCATCATCCTTTCCCCCCTCTTGATAATAGTTTTTCTGCCACCCCTTGCGCACACAATAGTACCACTAATTTAAATAAAAGGGAAAGTCACATAATTATTTGAACATGGGTTTGCACATCAGCATTGTTAATGCTGTTCATTGCTTTTTACACTGTCTCAACAATTATTTGGCCCACACTTTTCTTGCTCGAACTGTAGACTTCATGACTTATTTTGATTTTGTGGCAATTTTGTCCTTTCCGATGGAAAGAAAGAAGAATAAGCAAAGGGGTCAAGACTATGAGTTGCTGAATTAGTTATCTTTCATATTCAATGAACTTAGTTTCTTTGAATACGAATTTTGAAGGGGTGGTTTCAATTTTAAGTCTTGTGCTAATGTCTTCTATGATTAAGTCTCGTGTTTAATTATAGAATTTTAAAGTAGGGTTGAAAAAACGAGAGATTTTTTGAATTTTATTTCGTTACCTTTAAAAGTCTTGGGAAAGACATATTTTAGAAGTTAAAATTCTCTTTTGGTGTTTCTTTTAAAACAAAGTGATGATTAAAATGTTGGGTTGAAGTTAGAAACGCGTTCTTGTGTTTGTACTTTGTAATATAGTTGGGAACACACCAACACGAATATATTAAGAAGGTCAAAAGTATAACACATAATATATTAACAAAGTTTGAAGTAGAATTTCCTACGTATACGGATTTTGCATAATTCAAGCATTTTCCACTAAATAAAAATGATATGATTACACCCAATCACTGTAATCATTCCTCACAACTAATCAACTACACCAACATACAAGATTCACGACTAATTAAAACACCAAATACAAGATTCTCGTATTTTGTACATAACCTAAATCCCCTATGTCCAACCCTCACTCTTTAAAAAATAAACAAGGATAATTATAGGATAAAAAAACATTACTCTAGATGTTCTATCAGGCTACTAGGCTACTGAATTCGGTTCTTGTTTATAGTGAAAAATCGTTATTTGTGGGTTGAACTCCTTATTACCTGACTTTATCAACAAATTTCTTCTTTCATAATCACTTAAAATTCCTATACGGAAATTCGGAATCCTACCAAATGAGATAATTGTGTCATAACGTGATAACAATTCATTCATTAAATCTAACACAGAGATTTTGAAGATGTGAAAGTAGTTTATTACAATATGGTTGATTCTCGTAATTACGTGGCACGATATGGTATGCTCTAAAAACATAAAGAGAATGATAGTAATTTTTTCGAAATAATAAAATAATATCGACACTTTACGTAACACCTCAATTTTCATTAATTTTTTCTTAAAATTTTCCTTTTGTTACTCTTCTTCACACAAGTCTTCAACCACAAGTACTTTCTTTTTGAATTCTTCAATCGCTTCCAATAATGGCAGTTGGCACAATGGGGTTAGAATAGATTTGTTGTTAGGTAACTCTTCCAATCAAGAAAAGCCACGCTGAAGCTGATGGCTTGATGACAATAGACATCATTTGTTTGACTTAACGAAGAAGCCAATTCTTTGAACTACCATTATTCGAAGAAAAATAAACAAGGGCACAGTTTTTCTAATTGTCATCAGTGTTAATGAAAATCCAAATAAATAAAATATTCTTCTTCTCATCTAATCCCTCGTCGTGTTATTCTCCCCTCCCAAGTTTCTTTCCTTATTTTTATGTTGTTTTGGCGAGAAATAAACTAAATTATTCCATATTAGATTCAACATCAACTCTCTCTCTCTCTCTCCTCTCTCTCTCTCTCTCTCTCTCTCTCTCTCTCTCTCTCTCTCTCTCTCTCTCTCTCTCTCTCAGAGAAGGGTATTTTGGTCCATCCATAGAAGTGCGATGTTGTCTTGTTTTGGGCACAAAGTGCCAGAGGGGAGACAAATACCTATACCTTGAAGCGACATTTTTTGGCAGGAGAACATGGGAGGCTTCTTGGTAACATTCAAGTGCATGCACCTGCAGCCTCTTTGAATATTACCCCATACAATAAAATATTATTCCTATAAAAATACTAATAATAATAATAATAACAATAATCCCACAATTAACTAATAATTTCTCTAGCTAAACATCAATTGTTATCATAGT
The DNA here is from genome assembly GCA_019155195.1 of Avicennia marina. NCBI lineage: Eukaryota > Viridiplantae > Streptophyta > Magnoliopsida > Lamiales > Acanthaceae > Avicennia > Avicennia marina. The sequence goes on from CM032769.1 coordinate 8,927,109, forward strand.
TTCACGAAAAATTGTGGCAGACTGATGCTTGAGGCATATGTGGAGAAGCTGTCTCATACACAGTAGACAATCTCTCATTGGAGACTAGGTTAGATGGATAATACTTTACACTGATTTTTTTTTATGTTTTTGAGTTTCTGAGCACTCGTAATTAATTGCATCGTTAAGCGTTGATGCTCTGGTTAATTATGTTCTTAATGATACTGTGGCAGCTATTGATTGGTTGGGTTCTTTTAAGGTTTCCGTAAGCATAGTAGTTAGGACATAACCACTGTTTAATGTGACCCCTTGATTATTTTTTGAATTTTATACACTTCGTGGTGTTGCTTTCCGCTGCGTCCAATTATATATTACGACGAGATTTTTGAAATTAACAGATTTATATGGGGGCATGAGATCTACGTGTTTAGATATGCTATATTGTCCTTTTATTTTTATTTTTTTTAATTTCATAACTGTCGAATAATTAGTGGACACATATGTAACCCTAAATGTGCCACCACGTAGTTGAGTTGTCAAGTAGCTGTTTTCAGCTGACTGATTAGTGATTATATTTATATGAACAATTGTACTGTGATTTTGATTTTTGAGCCCTAAGCCTCCATTTTTCAGTAACATACTCGATGTTTAAAAGGGTTTGGCCTCAAAAAACTTTCCCAATAAATGTTGGCTGCAAGATGATATTGTAACACATATTTTGAGAGAGAGAGAGAGACACACACACACGCACACACAAAAATATTGTTATGAATATTATGTGTATTATTTCGGAACTAGCTGAAATAGTTTTTATAATAAAATATTCACCTTTTTTTTTAATTGAATAACGGTGATTCACATGTTCATCCTTGTCGCAATTTGAATTAATTTTTAATCTATTTCTGAAAATTTTCAAGTACTCTTTTTGAAACTTGCGTGTCCAACCATCAAGGGATGTAAGTCAACTTTTGACCCATAAAAGAATATGCGGGTGTAATAATTATTTTTTATAAACAATAGTTGCCTTTTAAATTTGATATAAATTAAATATCATTCCCTCTTATATTTTTCTTTAAATTAAATTAATTTAATTTCTTTTTGAGGACGTTGGATTTCCATTGCTCTCCCCATCTGTCATTGTTTTATTTGCAAAAACGAATCCTTGAAAGCAATTCCAAACAATAATTATAGATTTTTAAACACCGAGTTTAGCTGGTTAAACTCAATTTTATACGCGCACACACACACACACAATTCATTGATTTTGCATTCACGTGCCAAAGAAAATAAAAAGAGGGCAAAAAGAAAACAAATAAATATGTTCACGATCTTTTTCCTTGTATATTGTCCTACCTAACTTTTTCTTTTAAAATACTTTCCACTCTTCCTCTTTTTTTTCTAGGAACTAAAAGGATTGTTATAAATAACCAATTGTTTGATATATGTCGAATCCAAATCCATTTTGATCCCATGGACTCAGCCTTGCCAGAGTGGCTTACTGGGTCTGTGATCATACTAGTCATTGACATGTGTCATTGGTGCCATGGTTCTCATGGATCTTAAAATTAGACCAAACAAGGTTCTCTGTAAAATAAGTGTATGGGCTTATGTGACCCAATGGAGTAAAAACCATGTGAAAATGAAGAAGTGCAGGACATGATGGTGTGGTGTTTGTAGACTAGTCTTGAAATTGGATGATTGCCCATAACGAATTTTGCACATGAACATAGCCCACGAAGAATTCTTTTTGGGTAAAACCTAGACCAAGATAATTTTGGTAGTTCTTTACATTCCTATCTCGTTGTAATGCCCCAGATCCAGAGTCTAGCTTAATTTATTATCACCAGAGTTTCAACCAAGAGCTCGAAACTTGGTTGCTCAGAAAACGGAAATTGATCATAAATCCATTCTTATATTCTAAGGTTTTGTAAAAATTTAAAGAGGAAAGATTCAAAGAGTTATGTTAATTTAAGAAAATGAAGGGAAAATGACATTTCAAACTTCAATTTGGACCATTTCTTTGGCACTCTCCTAGTTTTGTTGGGACCAGATGGACTTTTTTTTTTCATCTTTTCTGGGTAATAATTTGGACTTTAAAGTCCTTGGCACTAGGCAAGAATTGGGGTAGGGAAGTTAGACAAATTCAAAAAAAGAAAAAAAAAATAAATAAGTGGAGATATATAGAAGAAGAAGAAGAGAAGAACTGAACTATATTCTCTTGCTGACCTTTGAAGAGTGCATATTTGAGCACGCGTGAGCGTGTGAAGTAGCAAACAACAAATAATTTAACCAAATCAAACCTCCTATTGATTTACATCATTAGCTTGCAGTTGTTAGTAAGTTGGCAGACTTTATTGAAACTCACGGTCATGCTGACAGGTAATTGCTTGGGACCATTTCTCGTTCAGCGTGAGAGCAATGGTCTCTCTTATGCACGAATATTAATGACTTAAATTCAAATGGTAATTTGAGCCCAATAATCATTTGAATCTTACATGCCTTAATTTTGTAAAATTTGAAATCAAATTAGAATTTAAGTTAAGTAATATGAGTGAGCTAAAAAATTTGTTTATATTTAAATTTAATTCGATTAAACTTTAAAATATTACTGAGTTTAATCAAGTTTAAGTTGATTAGCTTACCTTATTAGTACTCCTACTCTTTTGAATAACTTTCTTATTCTACAACTTGACCTAAGTTGAGAAAATTCTTCTGGATATGTGGCATTACTCCCCCAATTTAAGATCCTTGTCTGTAAAAATCAATGTTTGAGGATTTAGCTTGAATGTGGGTGAAATCCTCCCAAGTTGCTTGTTCAAGTGTAAAGCATGCTCATTATTTAAGAATTTGAGCCACTAGTGCATTACTCTCGGGTATCAACCTTATTGTGAATACTGCAACAAGATAAACTCTAAAGCTTCCTTCTACATCCACATTGTTTGCTTAGTTAAAGTGTTGTGCTTAGGGTCAACCTTCTACTTTAACAAGAATACATGAAATACTAAATGAGTAGAGCTCCCTGTAGGTAGATCTAACTAGTAAGCAGCAAGCCTAATGTTTTGCAATGCCATATGACCTATAGTATTTTGGAGCTAATTTCAAACTCTTTCTAAGGACCACTAAGCTCTATTTGTATGATTGTAGTTTGCAATACACTTGGTCTCCCATATTGAATTGCATAGAGTTTCATTCAAGTTTGCAAGAAGGCTGAATTTTCTTTTAATAGCTAAACAATCATGACTCTTTCATCTAATAACTGTGCAACATCATGGTGTGTGCCTAATGTATATGGATCTAATGGAAAATAGGCTAAAAAATATAAATACAATGCATGAAATGAAGAGAGTTACAAACTGGAGTGAAAATTTGTATTATATCGAGACTTTGTAGAAGGCAACCTTTCATTTTAAAGCTTTAGTTTTTGATGACACATAGAACTGAGGCAAATTTCTAGACAATAGTTAAATGTTTTTAACTATCTATCAAATTAGGAGTGATAGGTTGATGTCATATCTAAAAATGTATCTAACAATCTAAACAAGAACTTTCAAGATACACTATTAAAGATTTTATCTTTATTTGTAACTATACTAACTAAAAGTCCACGTAGCTTATAGACGTTATCTAAAAAAACATTGCAATAATTTCATAAGTATAAAGATGTGACAATGATTTGAAAGGTGCATATTTGGTTATTCTATCTACTATGACCAATACAGAAGTTTTACTCTCACAGTTAAGTAGTCCTTTTATAAGTACATAATGATATGTGACCAAACTTGTGTAGGCATGGGTAAGGGGAGGGCTCAAGAAAACTTGAAAAGGCAACAATTTCATGCTTATGTAATTTTATTTTTATTTTTGACAAATATCACACTCTTTAGCCTATCTTTAAACATTAGACTTAAGGTCAAGCCACAATAAAAGTTATTTCACTCTTTGATATGTCACAATAATCCCAGAGTGTCCCTCAAAGCAAAATCAAGCAATGTCCATGTTATCTTTTGTCTAAAGGCTTCACTTTTCCTAACACATACCTAATTCTGATTCTTAAGCAATTAGAATTGAAAGTATAGTCAGAGTAAGCTTGGAAATCATTTGATTTTTCTTGTATGATTTCTCTATATAACTTCCTATAAACATTGTTAGATTTCTTGCACCTAGGTAGGCTCAGAGATCATGTGACATGACATTAGTCATTCTTTCATCTCCTTGCATCAACTACTCTATTTTTTTGTCCTTCTCCTATATTGAACATAATCCAATCACAAAAGCTTGGCCATCCATTTTTGCTACAAAATTGAATAAACTCTTTGATCACGTATGTGCTTTAAATTCTATTAGACTATTTTAATTATAAAATTATGTCCTTGCAGGTAGTGCCTCCAATTTAAAATAGTCATTAACATTATGAAAAACTCCTCTCCACATATGGACATATGTTGATTTGCATCTCCCAATTATTTAGCTCGCAGAGGCAAGAGGTTTGCAATCCTACATGAGCAAAACACATACTCCATATTCACAAGTATTAGTTTCAATGGTTAAAGAATTAGAAAAATCTAATAATAATAGTCATGGTCTGTTTAAGTTTTTCATATTTAAGAGTGACCTCTTTTCTCATTTAAATCCCTCTTTCCTAAGTAAATTAGTGAGTAGTTTGCTAATCACCTCATGCCCCTACGCAAACTTCCTATAATACTCTACTAGCCTAAAAATCCTCTTAGTGCCTATGTAATCCTTCAAGTAGGCCAATTAACCGTGCATGCTATTTTTCTAGGGTTAATGGCTACTCATTTATATGAAATGATATTCCCAAAGTACTCTAATTGTGTTTTTCCTAATGTACACTTACATTTTTGGCATATAGAAAGTGTTTCCTTAGTAATGTCCAAACTACTCTCAAATGTGCAATGTGATCCCCCAACCCTTGCTATAGATTAATATGTCATCAAAGAAAATTAAAACTAATCTTATAATGTTCATTCAATAAAAACATGGTTTGTTAATGCTTGAAATATAGTAGCATTACAAAAGTCAAAATACATCTTGGGAATTCATAAAGCCCTTATTAAGTTATGAATATAGCTGACTTCTTAATTTTGGTTTAAAAATGACTATGATCCAAGATCAATCTTTGAAGAATACCTTGCACCATGTAATTCATTTAACAATTCATATTACTAGTTTCTGAAATTTACATTTGACCATGAAACCACTAAGATATTTGTAATCTATATGAAACTTCTAAGTTCCATCTTTCTTTCTTGATCGGCAAAACAGAAGAAACAGAAGGACTTTACTTAGTCTAATAGTTGTTGTGTTTAATATTTCCTTAACTTTTTTTTTCAAGATTATCTGTTTATGTATGTGGGAACCTATAACACAATCTCTTTTTAGGGATTAAATATGGTTTCAAGGTGATTTGATGTTCTATTGTTTTGTTTAGTGGAAAAGTAGTTGGTTTAGCAAAAACATCTCTACAAGAATGCAAGAGGGCTTCTAATCTCTATCAATATTTTGTGAAAGTGGTAAAGGAGTCAACATTACAAAAAATAGTTAGCCAAAGATACCAAATGCCTTATTCTTGAACAACCTACTCATTGATTTTGCTAAGATGAGTTTCAACTTTGCCTTTATCATTGATTGTTTTCATTATTTTTTTTAACATGTTCAGAAATAGTAATTTTCATGGTTTGATAATCAAACTCAATTGGGTTGTTTTGCCTCAGTCAATATCCTCTCAAATTTGTCACATTTCCTTGTTTGTTAAATCTAATGGGTAGATAAACTTATAGCCTTGTATTTGCCAACTAAAATTAGAATACACAAATATGTAAACAATTTTTCCCTCGTCAGTTGTACTCACCATCACTGGTGAGGTGCATTCTAACATGGAATTCAATTTATGTGCCATTTTCTCATCTAAAAAGTAGTGAGCACCGCCATAGTTAATGAGGACGTGCACTTCTTTCCCATTAACGCTCCCCTTACCCTTATGGTGTGTAGGTTAGTAGTTTTAGTCATGACATTTATAAACATAGTCATATCACCTATTAACTTCCTCATCTCAGCTCTCCTCACACCTAATCTCAATATTATATCTTAGCTCTTTATCTTCAAGCGTCATTAAATATATTTATCTTTGTTTATATATTAGCCTTGGGGTAAAGGTTCATCACGTTAGCAATGATTTTTTCTCTGTTCTAGTACTTATTTTAGTAGTTGTAAGTAAGTTTTTGGTTGGCAAAGTAGCTTTAGGAGCTGATTTTTGTATGGTTTTAGGTGTTAATGCTGTACTTTTGTGGGTTAGGTTCTAATCTTTAGAGAAAGGGACGTTTATGTAGAGTTTTTGTGAAGTGAGCTTGTTATTTTTAGGATGGCATGCATTGTAGCTTCTTCTTCTTCTTCTTTTTTCCTGCTAGAAAGACTGCTTGCAGTGAAGAATTCCTCAGACAATTCCTTATATAATTAGCATGTGATATCCTTAAAAATTTTTTAGTTAATTAGAAATTGTACCTACTTATAGCAAATTTGTCTACTTCTTCTACAAATAATTCTAGATCATTGTCTTCAAACTTGTCCATTGGTGCACATAAGCTAACAGAATCTTTACTAATGGTGGTCACTACTTGGAAGCATCTGTTGTACTTGATCTAAGATCTTGTAGCTTCCTCTTTAAAATGTGAAAAATCTACCATTAGAAATGAAGAATGACTCCTTTGGCTGCCACTCACTTCTCTGCCTGGTTAAGTTATTTTTCTTAGAGGTTAATTAGAGCTAGAGATTTTATCAAGGAAAAGATTAGGACTACCTTCCAACATAAGCTTAGCCTCGTGGTTAGCATACATTTATTCTACAATTTTGTACAATTGTTATGGAATTACTTTCTTTGTTTATTATAGAGCCGCTTCTAATGAGGCCATAGATGCTTGCACTCTGATCTATCTCTTGATGACCTTAGAAGAGTACAAATGTCTAATATATATATATATATATATATACACACACACACACATATATATATACTCTCTCTGTGTTTGTGTATAGAGAGAGAGTTGCAAACAGTAGGAGCACATAAAAAAATTATTTGAATCAAAGTATCCTCGTATTATTAGTGCATGGTTAGAAAGAATGTTGGCGAATTCTACCAAGGCTAATGATTGTGCTAATAGATGTGTCAAATATATCCTCTAACACCAATTATTTATGAGAGATATTAGTTGTGGATATTTTTTTTAAGATTCCAACTATTTGATACTTGCTTAAAGTTATATACAGACCTTTAAGATTGTACACCTTATAAGATTCGCCTCAAATTTCAAAACCACACACCTGCATTATTTATATGTCTGTCCCAAAAAACTTATTGAGGAAAGTGAATTTGACATCCATCTACTAAATCTCATAATCCAAGTGAGTGGCTATTACAAGAAGTATTTGAATAGATTTGGTCATTGTTACAAGCAAAAAGGTTTCGTCATAATTAATTCCTTCCTTTTAACCATGGCATTTCACCACGAGCTTAACTTTGTAGGTCTTCACATCATTGGTCGAACCAATCTTTTTTTGTAGACTCACTTATAACCAATGGAAACTATTTCCTCATGTAGATCTACTAAGGTCCATAATTGATTTAAATGCATCGAATCCAAGTTGGATTGCATAGCCTCCCGCCTTGGATTTCAAAACCGCACACCTGTACCATCTATACGTCCTTCTGAAGAAACTCATTAAGGAAAGTGAATTTGACATCCTCTACTAAATTTTATAATCCAAGTGTCTAGCTATTATAAGAAGTATTCGAATAGATTTGGTCATTATTATAGGCGCAAAGGTTTCCTCATAGTCAATTCCTTTCTTTTGACTATGGCCTTTCACCACGAGCCTAGTTTTTTAAGTCTCCACATTGTTAGTCAAACCAATTTTTTTTTTGTAGACCCACTTGTAATCGATGGGAACTATTTCCTTATGTAGATCTACTAAAGTCCATAATTAGTTCAAATGCATCGAATCTATGTTGGATTGCATAGCCTTCTGCCATTTGGTAGAGACTTTGTTCGACATTGCTTAATTATAAGTAGAAAGACCATATCCATGATCATCATCTCCCACAATGAACAACTCTTGTTTGTTCTCTAAGATATAATCGCATCTAATTGGCGCATGGGAGATTCTAATTGATTGTCGCAATGTTCGTGTTGTAGGTGTCTCTTGAATAAGAGCTTGCTACATTGGCTGTTGCTTATGCTCAATTTCCTTAAGTACAACCGTCCTCCTCGCACCATCTCTCAAATGAATTCTTCTTCAAGAAAATGTGATTGATAACCAATGAAATCCTTTTGTCATTGGGTAGGTAGAACTCATATCCTATTGACTCATTATAATATCCAACAAAGTGGCCCATAGGCTTTCGTTTCTAACTTATGCTTCTTATGCTTTTTAATGTAAGCTAAACATACTTAAATCTTGATATATTGAAGCTTGCCTTTCTTTTTCTCCACATCTCATACAGGGTCTTTATAAGCAAATTCATAACCTTTTTTTACTAATTAAGGTATAGAGACAAAATTTTTAAGTCTATTTGGCAACAAGGTACAATCTCTCAAGGCTAAAATATGTCTAGATAAGAACTTAATTAAAGCAGTGCCAATCATAGTAGTTGTAGCACTTGCCCCATTGCTAATCTTGATCACTACTTCTCGCTTCCCAAGTTACCTACTCTTGACCAAATCTTAATTTAAAATTCAAATGTGGGAAGATGCACCCAAATTTAAGATTCAAAATGTAGAAAATATACCAATAGAATAAGATGTTTTATAAATATAAAGTTCCTCACATTCGTTGTTGTCTTACAGGTTATTGAGGCACTTGGCACAATTGTTCCTCTAATGCCATGGCTCATGGCCTGGAAACACATTTCTGTATCAACATGAGCTTGATTTTCACGCCCTTCCATTAACCTTGGGACCACTAAGGATATATTTGTTTTTATTTTTCAGTATGTATTTTTAGGTATATTTTTTCGAAAATTATATAAAAGTAAGAGAAAGATAGAGAGAAAATTTTAAAAGTGTAATAATTTTAATGCGTGTTTTTGGTAAAAAAAATAAGCTAAGTTCCTTCTCTTAGTCTTACGCTTCTTAGTCTAACTAACTGAAAGGGTAGATACCTCAAGAACAACCTCTTTCTCATGGAATAGGATTATAGGTTCTAGGATCCCTTTGATCCTTTCAACTAAGAATTCTTATCAAACTTGAAAACCAATCAACTTTTTTAGTGCTAGTGGTCTCAATCAATATAAAGAAGGTGTACATTATTTGAGATGAATGATACTATAGAAATAAGCTAAATTATTGATTTGGTTGTAAAATTTGCTACCGCATGATTACAGACTTTAAATTAAATGGATTCCCACTAGATTTTTCAATTCATATTCTCTTTTGGATAGAAAATGGAAATTTCACTAGAAAAATTTCTTAGCGGGTGATTGGGGTCTTCATTGAATATAAAATACCTCGTGCATATAGTTCTTGTCATGTTTGGCTTAATAAGTGACAACTCTTGGCAACTATTTTATGTGCGATCCAATCTTATACTGTAGCCTATGGTCCTATAAAACCTCACACATATAGTTATTGGCATTGTGGGTCTACTTAGGTCACTTCTACTAACTGATAATTCACTGGATTTGTAACTCCACCTATGATCCTTTTAGTTCTTCAGGTGAAGAATCTTTTGAATGTCGTATCTAATGCATTCGAAACCCTACATATGCTATCTTAATGTGATCCTACGAACATAATGATATTATATATAAGGCTATACTTAGAACTTCGAGCTTGGTGGTGGGCCATGGTGAAACAATTTTACTATTACAACTTAATGTTAGAGCTAGAAATGTTTCAATCCTTATGTATTTCACTTTGGACATTATCTAATTTCTATGCATATGCCACATACATACAATAAATAAATAACATGGAGGATTATGAACTTCTAAATCCAATTTGTACTAACAAGTGTATCATGCACAATTGTGTGTGGTTTTATACTATTTCATGGCTTCATATTTTAGTGTTCAATTGGTCTTGGTCTTTATGGCCTTCCTTCATGGACTTATCATACTATGGAACATTGAATGACACCAATTCTTTGCCTTTGTCAACTTTGATCTTCAATATTTCAAATACACATGGCATACCATCAAAAAAAATAATTCCCATTCTATTAAAAAACTTGGGCTTATACCTTTAAAACTCTTGAAATTAATTATACATCCAAAAAGAAATCCATCTACATATGTTTTAAGTTCATGATCCATCTATGTTTACACAATTAAATTATACACCATATGTACAATTCAATAAAATCTGTTTGAATGACTTTATTATGATTTATGCATCTCAAATCTTAACTTCTGTTTGTGGAAATCTCTTTTCCAAATTTTAAATTAGAGATTTTTTGAATATCGTGCCTATGCCATGCTTATATTGTGTGCGTTGTGTAGTAGCACGCATTGTCCAACTCCTTGTTAAGCATGCAACATGTGCTTGTACGTATGTTGGGTATGCATCATGCACATGCAGTGCACGTCAAGTGCCTGTGTGCACATTAAGTGTGCTTCGGGTGCCAGTAATTCATGTTGGGTACGCATTGTGCACATGCGGTGCACGTTGAGTGCCGTGTGCACATTAAGTGTGCTTTGGGTGCCAGTCATGTGTTCGTTGTGCTTGTGCGTGGTAGCTGTGCAAACACCTTTCCCTTTATTCAAAATGATGCCAAAATAATTTTTATAGCAATAAACATGTATCCAAATACAAAGATCATTATTTCAAACAAGAACTAATTATAAATCATAATACCAATTATTAAATATCACGATTATACGAGAAAATGACAGTTCTAATACACTGTTGGCTTTCACTAAGTTTATGGTGCCAATTTTTAATTTTAAATATCACATTTTCATAAAATATGCACTATTATGTAATTGCCAAAGTCAAATTGGTTAGTCATGTGATATGTATAATTAAATGTATTTACAAAATCATAGAAAATTACCTTCAGGAACCTAAATCTCGGTGTGTTGTGTGCGTGTGACTCAAAAGCTGCAACATTCAAGCCATGACCTTTACTTGTTCCACATAGATGAAACATGAATAAGTACCTTCAAATCCTCAACGAACTCCTTCGTAGAACTTTACGCAAACATTTTTGTGTGTTGGGAACTTTTGGACCAGAGAAAACCATGAAAAGGGGCTAGATAGCGTTTTTATCTTGTTTGGAAGGGGGTACATGAGAATCGATGAGAAATGTGATGTTATAGGATTTGGACCTCTTCTAAATCTATTATTTTCGAGACACACAATTCTACACAAGGTAGGATTTTTATTTCATGTGTAGCACATTGGGCACACATAAAATGAGCTATATAGACTTTTAGTTAATTTAAGAACATTTCATATTTAATTGTTAATCCTACTAATAATTAAAGCCATTGAGATGACATCATTTACTTTAATTAATCTTATTAATTAATTTAAAGGCCTATTATATTTCTTATTAATAATCGCATGATTAACAAAAATAATATGAACAAAATAATTCCATTTGTATCTTACTCTTTCTTTTGGTTAATTCTCATTAATTAAATGGAATGTCATTATTTTTTTAATTAATAATCTTATTATTAATAAACATAATGAGAAATATATAATTCTATTTGGTTCCATTCAATTGACATGAAATTAATTTTACTGTAAAACTTCTCGAGTTTTATTTAACTCTCAAATCAATTTATCAGTTTGTCTTTCTTCAGTTCTTTTGTGTGAAATTCTTTAAATTTTACTTAATAATTAATATAACTTGATGAATACGAATAATGTCCAACTTGACGTCTATATAATAGAATAGCTGTGGGGCATTGATGATGTTCCGTAAGGGACCAAGTGGCAGGACCGGCGGTTCCTTACATGAAGACTCTGTCTCGTATGTGTCTAGCTGGATTGAATAAAAAAATTTTAATAGTGAATCAAGACAAGGGGAAAGAAAATTCTTTACCAATAATTTTATTGATTAGTACCAAGTCGTGTATGTCTTGCAAGCAAACATTGTTGATTACACCAAAATATGAACAATTCTTCTGTCAAACCTACATTAAGAAATATCTATTGTCCCAAAATCTTGAACACAACAAGCTCAGATAAAGGATTGGCATCCTACCAAGTGCCACAATTTAAAGAAATGTTCACATTTAGAAGATAATTATCTGTTCTATCTCTAAACCTTTTACATTTGGTTCGTATAAATATAAATAACAGTAATTTTATAGCAACCAAATAAGATGGCAATAAAAATTACATTAATAATTCAGGAAATGGTTGGCCGGAGTGAAATAATCGGACAAATTTTCTTTATTTTAACACAAGCAACAATTACATCATAACACCAGTAATAGCTTATTTATTTTGCATGGCTTAGAACATTCTAAGCTACTAAGTCATCCAACAATTAATTTTGTTTTCCTTTGCTGAATTCATAATATAAATATTTAAAGAGATTGATATTTACGTTAATTTCGTCAACTTAAATAACTGTGGTATAAATAAATTAAAAAAAAAAATCTAGAGACACTCAGTCTTCTCCTGGTTAAATATGAATAGCTGTCGCCTTCGACCATTTGCAAAATTTACAAATTAATTTTTAAACAATTTACATTAAAAAAGAAACAGACGATCTAAGTTCTCAACAACTTCAATGTCTAAGAGCAAGTCACTTGCATCCCTCGACCGTTTCTAACTTTTGACAGATATATTATACTTTATGTTTCTTTTCCAATAACCTAAGAAAACAAAATTATAAAAAAAATGTAAGAAACTTGATTACTTCATATTACAATGACTCATTCTTCTGACCAGAACTCCTGGCACTCTGAACATATCAAATATCTCCAAGGGATGTACACACACACATACACACACACACACACACATATATATATATATGTAAGTATAGATTATAAGGATATATATCTCTCCTATCTCCTCTGATTTTATTGCAATTCTTTCAAGCTGCAGTGTTACTACTTAATACTTCGATCATCAGGTACTCATTTTTGACTCTCAACAATGTTTGTTACATATTTTACCATAATTTTTTCATTGATTAATATTTATGTGTCTCTCGTTACATTCATGTCTCTTGCATATAAATTTGTGGCTCTGATGAAGTACACACACATGCATATATATGTATATGTAGGTATGTATGTATGCATGTATCTATGTATATATGTTGACATCCTAGCTACATATAGCAGTTGTTTGGAAATTAGTGTAATAGCTTATGAAGCATGAAGTGGAAGTAACTCATGAAGAAATTATATTCTACAATACTTCTTCAAGTTTTATATTATTTCAAATTATAAACAAGATTCAAGTGATTATACTTAAACTCGATGTCGAAAATGAAAAAAAGTGAGCTTATGGAATAGGGCAAACTTAGATGGAAATTTGAGGATTTATAACATTTTATCGTATTTGACAAATATATTGGAAAATGAGCTTATATGTTTTAAACATGAGATGTTAAAATATAATAAGATTTTGTCCTTTTGTTACGAATTTATAAGTTTTGAAAATATATAAAAATTTAATAAGTTTCAAAAAGCATTTGTAACTACCATCAACTCAATGCACTCTTAAAAATGAGCATAGCTAAACGCCCTCAAATTCACGTAAGAGTGAATTTAATGATCGGAATAAATTTCAAAATTTCAACATGACCATTTCTCACTTTAATTATAAGAGGTGGAAAGGGAACTAGAATTAAAACAAAATGTGTCATTAAAGTTCAATATATTGTGATACGCTTTTAATCTTTAGATGATACCATTTTGATTTGGGCATTAGCATGCATTCGCCCGAAAGCCCCCAAAGAAAGTGTCTTATTTATTTTGTATTCTGTTATTTATCTAATTAATTCCCTAAGCTATGGCTTATGCTGATTTTTACAAGAAAGAAGCATTTGCCTTCATTAGATTCGATAGGAGATTTTGAAAACATGGCCACAATTTCAATTTTTTTTTTGTTTTTTTTCTAGCTCATTTAAGTGTTTCTTTTGATTAGCGACAAAGAACCCCTCTAAACTGTTGAACTATAATTAATTAACTGTTGTAGCTAAATATTCTGCAATATTTCATCTATATATTTAGTAATAAATTTTAGGATATATTTGATTTTTTTTTTCAGAAAATTGGTTTTATGAATTACAGAGTTGTATTTGTACCCATCCTAAATTCAATATTTTCTATCTTAGCAATCAATTAATTAATCATTTGATATATATTACATCATTATGACAACTTAAACTAAACCATACATCCCAATGAAATAAATTATAACAAAGAATATCCAAACGCAAGTGGTACTAAAACACCAAACTCTTTTGCTGAATAAAAAAAGTAGGGACTTCAATTTTGTCATTAATTTTATAGGCAAAATCAATATAAATGATTCAAACATATAAATACTTGCAAATTCTCCCTCCAATTTGTCTATTTTCGTAGAAGCTATTGCTCAATTATTATTGATCATTAGAATTACTCATTCATAACAGTTAACGATATAAGAAGTAGAAAATTTTAAAACGTGTACTTCATGTTGCCCATAATTATGGATTTGATTGCCTATCCATTTCTCACTACTTGGGTTTGTTTCTTTCTTTTGGTTCATTTTGTAGGTAGGAAGTCCATTAATGGAAGTCTCAAATCCGATTTATGAAATCACGTCATCTAGCCCACAATTAGTGCAAAATATCGAGCCAAAGATTAGGCTTATTTCCACAAGGAAAACAAAGTAAATTCAAACAACATATTATTATCTAGGACAGAACAACTGTATAGCATTCTCGCAACACGGCGCCCAACTGTATCACCATATCCACGCGTTTCCAACGCCGTCTTTACCTTTAAAAGCGTGCAAGCGGGCAGCTCCATCCAGTTTTCTACTTTTACACTACATTCATCCGACCCATTTCCCATTGGCTCCATTTTTGTTGTTGCTGATTGCTGTTGTGTGCTTTTTACAGAAGAAATGGACGAGCCGCGGGTTCATCCGAACGCCGCAGACGGCGTCCATTTGCCTCCCGCGTCATCTTCTTCAGCCGCTACATCGCTGCAGGACTCTGGTGAGCAACTAAAGCCGCCGCAGAAACCTGCCCTTCCGCCGGCTACTTACGTGGTTCAGCTGCCCCGTGATCAAATACTCCGCTACCCACCTCCGGAGAACGCCAAGAAATTCCAAGCCTTAACCAACCGAAGTAAGAACCGGAGGAGTTGCTGCCGCCGCTGCTGCTGCTTCACCTTTTGTCTTCTTGTACTCCTTGTCGTAGCCGCCGCCGTCTCCGCCGGAGTGCTCTACCTCGTCTTCCGATTCAAATCGCCCAAGTACGCGGTCACAAGCCTCTCTGTCAAGGGGATGAACCTGACGTCAGCGGCGCCCCTCTCGCCCGGATTCGACGTCACCATCAGAGCGGAGAACCCTAATAGCAAAGTTGGCATCTATTATCGAGAAGGCAGCGCTGTAAACGTCTTCTACGACGACGTGAGGCTGAGTGACGGCGTTTTGCCGGTCTTTTACCAGCCGAGAAAAAACGTGACGGTGCTGCAAACGGCGTTGACTGGATCCGACGTCGTACTCGGGGGCACCGTTAGGACGGCGTTAAGAAACTCGCAGACTCGAGGGAGTGTTCCGTTAGTGGTGAGGACGGAGGCGCCCGTTAAAATAGAGGTGGGGTCCGTCAAGACGTGGGAAATTACCGTTAAGGTCAAATGCGACGTCGTTGTGGACGGATTGAATGACAAAGCAAAGATTGTTTCCCATGACTGTGATTATACTGTGAGACTGTGGTAGGAAATTCGGTATATTTTCGGGGAAGGACTATTTTGATTTTTTTTTTTTTTGACTAATATTTTGATGGTTTGTGTTATTTTTGTTATACCACTATTGTAACATACCCGTGGGATTGGTTTAATTTTTCTAACATCCTATTCCCTAATGATAGGCTATTTTTGGTTTGCAAATTAATAATTCCTTTTGAACATAACAACAACAATGACAATAATAATAATAATATTTTTAATCTCTTTTTATCTTTTAGTTTTATACTATTTTTAAATTTTTTCTCAAAAATTTTAAACAATCAAAATTTGCGTCCAAACGAAGTCTAAATGCAGACCCTTTCAGTGTAGAGATGTTGGTAAATATCAAGGTAACGTGTGCGTTCCTATTTTACACAAATTTTAAAAACACTTATTTTAATATGTTATCTAATAAATAATCCATTCTCTCTCTCTCTCTCTCTCTCTCTCTCTCTCTCTCTCCCACTTCTATGTTAATTTAAAATTTTCACTACAGCTTTCCTTCCTAACAAACATATACTTACTTGTCCTAAAGAGATTCTTGTATGGACTAGTTAATCCATGTCCTAAAGAGATTCTTGTATGGACTAGTTAATCCATGTCCTAGAATGAATCCGAATTTCTTGTGGGGTGGGAGTCTCTCCCAAAACGATCAAAACAATATATTCAACAAGGCAACGCCATTTCATACTCCTGCTCCAACAAAATGTACGACAAACTAGGAAGAAAGGGACAAGCATGTTCTGAAGCTTTACACAAAAGCTGTATTATTCACTAGTTGGCACCCCTTAGAAACCCAGCCCTATTATTTAACATGTATACCGAAAATCCACACCTTTATTCCACACCCCATTTACAAATATGCCCTATTAGCCTTTCATCCTATACCAATGTGCTATGTAAACTTAACGTTTTGTTTAAAACTGATTATTTGCCGCCTCACCAAAATCTTTCCGAGACTGAGACTTGAACTGTTCGTAGTTAACCTTCGCATCCCGTATGGCCTCCTCAAGGTCTGCATACATCTTCACGGAAGCCTCAGCAAAGTTGTTCAGCTGGCCAAGAAAACAAGCCAAGTTTGCACGGAAACGATCCAAAGCAGGAATCCGATCCTCGGGAACTTCATCTCTCATTGTACTGATACCAGGATCATCATATGTTCCAGCTAGGGAGGACCTGTTGTTAGACTGATTCCCAGCCTTCCCCTGGTTCTTCTCCTGACGGGGCAGAAAGCGAGCAACTTCGACTGCCAAGTCCTTGATAGAATCAGTAACTGCTTTACACGGCAATTCACCAATCCTCTCCAACCAGGAGCCACACAACATGTATATGGGAGGACCAGAGTCTCTTATGGGAGGAGGTTTCATCCTTTTGTTCCTCTTGGAAGTATTCTGGGGCAGCAAAACGCACTTCAAGAGCCACTGATTGATAGCTTCCATGTACGATATCTGTGCGCTAATCCATTTTGTGAAGGTGGATACTGAAGAGCTTAATTTATGTTCGAGATGGATTGTAATCTGTCTCTGTGAATCTGTCGGTATGGCAATGTGTGTGCTTCCAGGGGTCTGAGATATAGATATGATATGAAATTGTAGCTGGTGACACTCCAGCATCATTTCCCACATCTTCCTTAATCTGTCATTGGTAACAAGAGGTAAAGATATGATAGGATAAACAAAAGCAATATTCCAAAGCATTGCATCATGCAATTGAGGCACAATAACTATCTCAAGTTACATTATTATTGCTTAGAAACTCTGAGTTAGATTTACAGACTCAGTTTTTCTAATAAATACTCAAACAATGCAAGCTTTTTGGCCTGCACTATACAGCATTAAGATAATAATTCATCTTCAGAGAGCAAATGCCTATTCAATTGCTTATCGTACTATAAAGGTTTAAGGAATTCTGCTCATGAGATAACTCTGGTCCTGGTTTCTTTGTTCTTGAACCTTGCCCTTTGCTACGGGGTGTATCCTAGACATCCATGACAAGACAGGAGAACATAAAGCCGTTTAGAAATGCTTTTTGACTTCATTGTTCATTTTGACCTATTGGTCTTTCCTTATGTTAATATGGGGAACCCATGGCATGACCACCTCTGACACACCAATGTAAGATCAGAAATAGCAAATTGAATCTCATATGGTGACTCATTCGTCATGCTATCATGTTTCCCAGGGTATTTATTTCCATGGCATCCTTGATGAGATCCTTTGAGTATTTAAAAACCTATTGACAAGTGAATTTCTAGCAACAAGGGCTTGGACAGAGGTTTCCTTTTGTACAAAATAGAAAAAAAAATCCCAACGATGTTTCCTTTTGTACAAAATAGAATAAGGATCAGTTAGCCGAACAGAGTTTTGGTATGCTCTTTCATCACCTAACCAACGAAAAGAATTGACAAATGTATGCTTACCCTTCAATTAACTCCTCAAGCTGTGGCTGAAGCTCTTTATCTCTAATTTCTTCAATTTTCTTTGAGATTGAGTCAATTCTTTGAATAGCAACTTTAATTCTTGTATGTAGATCCTTGACGACAGCGCGTGTTTTGTCAGGATGCTCTCCTCGTGATTCTTGCTGTCGAAGAATTCTGCACTTCTGATCAAAATGACTTCTAAGTACCTGGACAGCCTGAAATTGGAGAACAAATATCAGATCAAGAAGCTGTAGTTATAATTGAATGAGGTGAACAAAAAACTACATGAAAACTAAACAACGATAACATTCAACTTAAACTAAATCTATTCGAATCTACTGAATGGAATAAGAAAAGGAAGAAATGCCTCCTCATTTAATTATTAAAGTTAATAATTCCTGGCTCTCCCAATTTTATGATGCCATAAAAAGGTGATATAATGTTCCAGATGATGCTTATTACAGCTTTTTTAATGTAACAGGCCATTTTCAAAATTGATTTACCATCAAGCAAAGCACCTGGTATGTAAGTTTAGGGCTTTTGTCATTGGTTTTCACAAGTGCCATTTAACTACAGCTAAAAAACAATTTGTATTCGTAAAAGTTACACTAATTTGGAGTTAATGATTGTGGTAGGGCCCTCTTGCACCCTTTGCACAAGGGAAATCCAATTCCATATGTTAGCAGTACCAAGATGCTTTAAAGCTTTTCCTTCATTTAATGAACCATAAACTGAAAATAATCTATCTATATCTATTGCAATAGAATGAGTTGTATAGAAAGTTTTCTTTATTTTTATTAGTCTAAAACATCCCTACTTAATTTTATTACGGTTATATATTTCTTGATGGTAATTAAGTAAATTAAATTTAAATTAATCATCCAGTCCTGCAAATTTTCTACATGTAATGCGTCTGTATTTATATCATTATCCAACTCTAGTATAAATCAGATGCTAATTAAGTAAAGGGAATTAATTACTTTTCTTTTACTAATTTTAATAAATTGATATATATCTCTCTGTGGATTCATATGCATAATATATTACATGTGCAATTATAAAAAATGCAAACAACTTTAATGCTTTAACACTTTTAATTTATTTTCGATTCTCAATATTGAGAATAACAGAAAAAGAAGAGCCAACGAATTATTTGGCTTATATTAAGTTCTTTTTAATCTTCATTCTCCTACTTCCATAATTTTCAATGTAACCAAAAATGGCATATACATTACAATATGAATTCTTACGTATTTTTTGATAAGTCATGTGAATTCCACATCTTAATGAAAAGAATAAAAAAAAATTACTATTGTTAAATAACAACATAAAACTTATTCATGTTTGGGTGCAAATTTTGTTAAGAAAGGAAAATTGTGTGGTTCGGATGTGAAAATTTAGTAGTAGAAAAGTAAGAGAGATGAGTAATTTTTTAAAGGTAGTATATTTGAAGTGTGCATTTTGATGTAATGAAAAGGAGGGAAATGGGAGAGGAAATATAGCCATTCAAGTTTTCATACAACAAATATAAACATAAAACTATACTTTATCATCGACATGTCACAAGTTTGGGATTTGCATTCACTTTGTCTCCTAAATACTCCACTGTTGCAGTAAAAATATATGTATTGAAAAATTAATAAACAAGTATTTGTTTTCAAATTCAGAATTAAACAAGAGATATGTTCGCATTAATTGTTCTATAATATAATTATCCCATTGATGTGTAAATAGTCGTATGAAAAAGAAGAACAAAGTAGGAAGTTGAACGTACAATGGCACTATAATTTGAAAATAACAATAAAGCATTTAAATTTATTAACTTTTTATAGATAATTAAAATAATATTGATATATGAAGACAAAAACAACTGATACATAATATTTAGAAAATAAAAAAATATATTAATTATATTAAATTTTAGAACTAAATTAAGATAATGGCTTGATAAACAGTTTATCTACTCAGACGGTCATCTCAAAATGGCTTTAACAAAGAAAATTGACAGGTACAATCTTTTAACTAACACGATGATAAAATATTTCTTAAAAATATTGATCAAGACATACAACGAATTCATAACTTAAATTAAATGATAGCTATAGTAATAACAATAAATAATATTCATTTATTCACATTTTCAAAAATTTTATTTTGTGATATGTGTCTACGAATTTTATAATTAAAAATTTTTATAATTTATTTTTTTAAAGAATAAACCAAATGTTATTTATCCACACGCAAAGTGTATGAGCTTTACTATTATAATAGAATTCGTGAATATTTACTTGTAAGAAATGCAATACTAACTGATCAAGGAATGTTAAAAAATAAACCAAATTCGCAAGTTCATTTTCCAATACTTGAATTTCAAAATATGCAGTTTACATTCAACAGCTACAAATAACAATAATATCATGGTAAAAAAGAACTGTTTCAACCTAGCTTTGAATGGGTAAAAAAATAAGATTTAAATGTACTAATCCATGCAAGTTAGCACCTCACCAAGAATTAGGATATTTGAGATGAGATGTACAACTTTTCATATTAGCATATTTAAAAAAGATAGTGATGTTTTAAGTTAGGAATTCTCCAATTATTTTTAAGAGTTTATAAGATTTGAACATCTTATTATTTTTTTTTTTTAAACTTATAAGCTCTTCTTTTAAAAAAATTATCAAGCACTCACGAGGAGCTTGTAAACTTCTCAAAACATTTTAAGCTCATCCAAACACCCTCTTAGTTATAAAACTTCAGAACCAAAGCCTTAGAAATCCAAACTATACATGACCATTCATGCACATACATGAAGATTATAAAACTGCAGTTGATCCATCATGGCAATTTGCATAGCTTGATTCTCGAAATGTAAATCTAGCAATTACCATGCCTTCCACCCCAACTCTTCTAATAAGGTTACAGAAACAAGGTTTAGGCAAGTTATCTACCAGAGCAGCAATATCATGACTGTATCCCGTAATGGGAAATTTAGGAACTCTGTGCTCAAAATGCCCAAAGCCAAAATAGAAATAGTTGACACATTCCATTCTTTTCTTATCAAGTACCAATTCAAGTTTACCTCACTACCCATGTGAAATAGCTGGAAAAACGTTAGCTGTAGTAATAATAATTACAGCAACAAAAAATAGTCTACTCATAAATATTGTTTGGTAAGAACTTGCAAACTCTGAGCATACCTTAACTTCGTCATAAAGCTTCTTCTCCCATGCATAAAGCCGATCTAACGTTGAGGCATGACTTCCAGATATCATACAGAAGTTGTCAAATAGATTGTTACTAAGATCATCAACACCATCATTGGAGTTAGCACCTAGAAGATTCTGAGATGAAGCAGAGCGAGACGATGTTGTCCGATGCCAAGTTAAGTACTTGACAGAATTTTGTGGCGGCTCTAAATAGAAAATAAAAACCAAATAAGTGGCTCAACAATTGTATTGCAACAACTAGACTAGCCAAACCAAGATATGAAAGAGTATTTTTAAAACCACAAAAAGAGCACGCGTGCCATGATAAATTTCCTAATCAACAAAAGGCTATTAATTGCATGAGTGGTTATCATCAAATCAACTCTTAAATGAACTGACTTTAAGTTGTTCATCTTTAGTTCTCAACAAGCTTTTTGATTGGGCCAATCTGCAGACTGAAATCAGTTAACATTTTCTAATCTTTGTCTGCTATGTTCTGCATCATCACTCACTTAATCAAGGGACATGCATGGAAATTGATCAAAGAAAGGCGCATGGAAAATCTGTCCCAAAGTTCATTCATAAATCTTGGAAATCCGTTTTTCATTTTTGTGTTGAATGTTAATCACATCATATGCTGCTACATCTACTATTTTTTGACCTTGGTGGGCATGAATGTTTTTGCATGTAAGTAGGAATGGAGATTAGATTTAAAAAATTAAGTAAAAGAAGCAAAATTTCCAGTCAGCACAAATCACCAATACATTATTCATGTTTGTGCTGGGAGTTAGTACCATCATATGCTGCCGCTTCTACTATTATATATCTTTGTGGGCATGAATGTGTTTGCATGTAAGAAGGATTAGATAAAAAAAGAAAAAGAAGGAAAGTCAGTTCTCAGTACAAATTACCAAGGAAAGGAGCATTTTTAGAACCAATATTTGAAATTTGAAAGTAATTAAAGAGAAGCATCTAGATTAGATTTAACAGGTAAACTTAACAAAAGCATCTAAATGAAAGGTAAGAAAATAATGATAATTAGGCCTAACAAATATGAGCACATAATCTTTACAAGATATCCAAATAGAAAAACTTTCGTGAAAAGTTTACATTTTCTTGAGTACTTTAAGTTTAAATACAAAATATTTTTGCAGTTGCCAAATCTAGCCAGTAGCATTTGGCTGTCAAGATTGATACACTTTCAGCTAACTATTTATTTTAATAGTTGAGCTACAAATATAATACATTTACATATTTTCATAACTGCAATAATAGCAACCTGCTCATCTCTGTTTGTGACAAGTGGTGCCAATGACATATGCTTGCAAGTTGCAATGTTATTCAGATTCTTAGACTAAAGTTAATAGTACAGATGAATGAGATTCAACCAAATAGAATTACCAGAAAAGTTCAATAAGGAAAATTAACATTCTTTCTCACAAAATATCCTCTCAATATATATGGCACCGCCAACTCTCAACCATTACAGAAATGGTGTAAAATTACAGAGACTGGCACTTTTTTGATAAACTTCTCATTGGGTCGAAGTAAAACAATTATCCTGGGACAGAGGAAACAAGTCATTACAGCACATTCTAAACATGTATCTTATACTTTCAGTCTCAATAGTCTAAAATTTTATATTTTTACTCCATTAAGTCCATGTTTAAAATGATTCATATTGGGCCAACTTAGATTGAATTACACCAAAATTCTTCTAAAAATAAAATCAAACACATTTTTATGAAATGCGTTTTGTTCTCAAACAAATATTGAAAGGATATTTTTTACACTTTCTAATGCATTCTATTTTTATGAACAATTTTGTAGAATATCTAAGTTCATAAAAATAGAACGCATTGGAAATTTCCAATTTTGTTATTAATCAATTTAGATATTCATACTATATTATATGACAAAATAGCACTCACTGATTTGGTTTTTCCATATCCATCATGGTAAGAATATCTAAGTTGATTAACAACAGCTGAAAATAGCATGTATAATTAGTGTTTCAACACTGTCATCCTTCAAACTATCATAATAAATAATAATTTTTTTAATAAAAAAAACTACCTTGAGTCTAACTTAAGAAAATTGGCATTTGTTTAGAATAGAGAAAATCTACTGATACCAAAAAGTTGAAATAGTCAGGTTCTGGCAAGCTGGTTGACCCTAAACTATCATCTCTATGCAAATTCTTGACCTACCAAAACAGGATGGAGCATATCATGCACAGGACACCTAAAATAGTTGCAAGCACACAATTTTTGTGTAATGCCTATTCTAGCTAGGGTTGTACATAAACCTGATCCACTTTAACCATTTTAAACCGCCACGAACCATTTATTTTAATTTTTTAATAAGTAGTGGCAGTTTGTAAATACTAAATTCATTACTTTTAGGTTGATTGTGGATTTTACAATTAATATCTACCTAATATATAACCTAACTGCTATATATACGTATATGCATCTGCACTGATCACTATATATACACATATGCACATATATATATATATATAGTAATGTAAATTTCAATTATATTTAAACTTTTCTTATCCACACAAATCCATTTTATAACAAAGCTTAATCTCATAATATTTATTCGTTCTCGTCTTTGTTTTTATCATTTTTAACTATAATTATGAGTTTTTTTTTTTGAGAATGACATGTATTTATATGGAAACAAAAAATATATTAACAAACTATGTTACATAATTGAACATATACTTGTTCATATATTTATGTTGATCTTTATTTTTTACTATAATTCTTTTTTATAATATTATGCATACAATGTTTTGATTTACCTCAAATTATAATACTTTAGCAATTCATTTTATATTTAGACATTTATATTGAAGAATATTAAATAGTTAAAATTTTAAAATGCATAAGTCATTATTTTCAATTTTTATCATTGCTAATATGGATCATTAATGAAATTATAATGTGATTTCAAATTTTTTTTTTAATGTAGTCTTATAATTGAAAAACTAATATATGTATATACATATATATAAGAAGGACAATAAGTCGAAAGCAAGAGAGATAACAATGAGAATTAGTTTATTTTATTGGTGCCAACTTTTTACCACAATATATTAACTAACATATAAGTTTTAAACCATTGATATGTTTGAACTCTAAGTTCATTTTAAAACAATGCAAATAAAACTTGTGAACCATTCTAATTGGAAATGTTTACAACTCAACAAAATTTAAATTTTGTTAATCTACCTAAATTAGATCAGGTGAAATTTTTACCATTAAACTTACCAAACTTGACCATGTATACATGTAATACCAAACATAATCAACAATTTTGAGAAATTGCCCAAACCGCCGACACCATATTTAGGTCTGAAACTTTGATCGAAAGCACACCACCTTTTATTGTTTGGTCGCAATTTGAAGTTCAAACTGCATAGCTATTATGTATACATATGTGAATCAATTTATTTTATATTATTATTAATTTCAATGATTATCTCTTAATTTTAAAGTGTAATTCAGTAATTAATTTATAATACTAAATAATTTCTCTCACAAATATTTTTTATTTATCTCATACGGAAAAGCATGAAGTATCTATGTTCAATTTTTTAATTTTCTAGAATTTGGCAACTATGTCTATGTACTAATTTCACGAGGCCAAAACTTTCTTCCAATTCTAATGATGTTTGTTTTGCTTAACTTCAACAGCCTAAAAATTATATGCCAAACATCTATACATTAAAAATAAAAGCTTTGAAAACAAAGGGTTAAATAAGTTTTCAATAGATCAAGTTATATTGTGTTCAATTGATCAAAATCTAGCTAAATTAAATCAATTTTGATGTTTGTTCAATTGAGTTCTCATTCATTGAAGTTAGATTTTTTATCAAAAAAATTAATTTTTATCGAATTAATTGGGCACAAAAAATTAAAATATTCAAATTCAAATAATAAAGACATTTAATTAACATCAAATGATAACATTCATTCCTCACTAACCAAACAAAACAAATAAATCAAAACCATAAGACCAAACGAACAAATTTAAAAATTTTATCCTTGAAAACAATACCCTAGAAAAAAAAATGATCTCAATAGCATTCTTAAAAGTCATCTAAACATAGACAATGTGTTTTCTTTTTCTTTTTTTGAGGTTAATAATGATAATATACATAAATAAATTAATTTTTTAAAAGATTATATTATAAGAAATACTAATAAAAATATTATTTTGATACAAGATAAATATTAAAGATATGCCTTTCATAGTATAATTAAAATATAATACATGCATCTTTTTCTATTTAATTTAGCCTCTTTATTTAAAACATAATCACTTAAAAATCAAACATACAATTATATTTTGTGTAATTATTCAATCTTTTATAATTTTTAAGATGATTCGTATTATAAAATAAAAATATATATAATTAATTTTTTAAATTAAATCACATTTAAAACTGTAAAACCACGCAGAACTGCATCAGACTTCATACGGAAATTTGCTTTGAATTTGATAGGAAAAAAAATGAATCTGTGCTATGATCAACCCTAACATCATCTTCACCAAAACATCCCTACTTCGGAAAATTTTCCCTATACAAATCCAGTGGTGAGACTTGAAGAAAATGTTGATTGATTGTATTTGTGCTCACAAGTCAAGAAAGGTTCAAGCCTCTATACCAATAAATTTATCAAAATTAGCTAGAAAGTAAAGATCATGTCAAAAATTGTCTAGCACATAAATGGGAAAATATGGAAAAACTGGTCTAACTTTCAAGCTTTAAACTGAATTAAAAACATTCATTCATTGCTGATCATGTTTCTAGTTCTTCCGTCCTTTTTTTGCTTTATTATGCATATGCCACTAATTGCTGCATATATATGGAAATGATAACGTTAATGATTATATTATCCATTGAGGGAAACTTCAGTCCAAATTTATATTTGTGTCAAAATCAAGTCAAATACCACAGTAACATTTGCTGGCATTTAACAATGAAATTTGGAGTGTCATTAATATTCTTTCTGTTAGGAGAAGCTTGTGGCTTAGCATTTATGGACTGGGGTGCCTTGCAAATTGCTCTGGATATATTAAACTGGGCAGACCTACCTTGAGGAACCTCACTTGGATCCTTCCCGCAAGAGAAACAAGATTTTAGTAAAGATGAGGTAACTGATCCACCTGCAAAAGAAAAATCTTTAATTAACTTTCAACCCTTTACATAAGAAAGACAACAGTATCCAGAAAAAGGATATGGTTAAAGAAGAAATCTTTATAATTTCATCCATGCTATAGTGTTTCAATTCATATTCTTTTTGTTGCTTTCAACAAACTGGACCTACTTATCTATTATTTATGAGACATAACAATGTAACTTTGTAACTCAAGTTGCCTTTTTTCCTGCCACAACTTCCTTAAGAGCCAAGACATTCATTCTAATTAAGAGAACAAAGAATTGAGGCCTCTGTCATGCAACAACTGAGTGACAAATAATCCCAATGTTCAAAAATTTCTCTTTTAAATATTATCTTCAAGCTGCCCTAAAATAACAAATACTAATTTATTGCAACATGGAGAAGAATGTACCATCATTTGTTCAGGATTAAGGGAGGGAATGAGGGTGTCGGAGTCAGAGACAGAGAACTTACGTTCTTCGCCAGGGACGACTGGACGGAAATGGAATTTATTTGCTTCAAGCATCCGGGGGACCTCTTTCCCTGATTCAGATGCTTTAACAAAAAGCTCTTCTATATCTTTCATGCTCGAAAAGAAGTCCTTAGGTACAGCCTTATCTTCGACTTCACTTTGCTCAAGTGGGGCTATATTTACGTCATTAAAGTGCAAAAACCTTGAAGATGTTGCTCGTAATGGTGATAAAACAGGAGAGGTATTTTTCTTCTCATTCTCAAGCTTGGTTTCTGACATCAGATCCTCAGGTGAGGTATTTTTCTTCTCATTCACAAGCTTGGTCTCTGACTTAAGATCCTCTGATGAACTAGTGGATGAATGAACATGGACGAGATTTTCTTTTGCTTCATTCACTATTTCAATTCCTGGAGACTTTGTTTCAGAAACTCTATGATTTGAAGAGACAGGAGATGAATCACCATTGACTTTTGCCCTGTTGACATTTTCAAAACTTCGAACAAGGGCAGCTGAGGAGGGTTCATCAAATTCGTCTTCTGAAACCTGAGAATCGTCCCGAGAGGAGGAATCCTCTTCTACATCTTCCACCTCAGGAAGTCCCTCCTCTACAGTAAGATGTCTGGTCTTGGCAGAGTTGTCTGAACCCTGATCAAATCCCCTTCCTTCTAGTGAAGAAAACTGATTGTCAATGGGATGAAAAAGACCAAAATAATCCCAGGGTGGAGTTTCTGGTGGTACAGAAGGAGTTCCAAATGATGATGTTTCTGGCACTTCAGTCGAGTGGGGAGTGGTGCTTGGAGGAGTGGTTGAAGAAACAGACACTGCTACATGCACAGGAGGCTTTTCTTCAACTTTCTTGGAAGACGTAACTCTAAATTTCATGTGATGAGATTGGTACTGTTTTGAGACGGGTGTTGAAGGAGATGGCGACATATTTGCAGCTGCATCTGCATGTTGTGATAGAGATCGAGAGGTCAAGGATAACTGAGGGACAGGCTTCTCTGTCAAATTATGTGGCTCAGAAGAAGGAGTTCTTGAAGAATACACAACAGCTTCAACTTGTGCATCAATTTCTACAAATCTCCCTAAAACAGCTCCTAGAATTCTCAGTTCCTCTGTATACGCAATATGAGCTGCTGCAAGAGAACACCTTCCATTAAGGGCTTGTTTGATAAATTTCTTCCTTGCACGACAAAGCTGCAAACCTTTGTCTTCTTCCAGTCTAGAATTTGACACTCCCATTATGAGCTCACAGAGGCTGTTGCTCTTTCAGTTGCCAAATCAGCATACAGAACTCTTCTCTGATTTACAATGTCCAGAGATCACAAAATTAAAATGACATGAGGCAGTCAAATTTGAAAACATGCCAAACATCAGGGAGTTTGTCATGATTACTATAGCATAATTGGATTGAATAAAGACTGGGCATAAGAAACGAAGAAAACTCTACAGTTTTCTATGAGGGAGAGCACCACCAATTTGAATGTCATCAAATAGTAACTCAGATCTGGTTGACCATGCAAAACCATTTATACATGTGCTTTTCATCATTGCACCTAATGACTGCTAATCAAAGTGAGAGAATCATACACATTATGTCAAGTTGGTAATTCACACATAATCTAAAATGAAAAGGCCACACACTTCACACAGGATGGAAAAGGTAAAAGATAAGACATGAAAACATGATGAAATAATCTCATGAGGAAAGCAGGGGAGAAGTGAAAATACTGAGTTAAGGTAGACTGCATCCCCGATAGGTCTCCATGAGAAGCCAATTGACAAGAAGACACAACATGAGTTTAACATAAACAACATTTTGGTTAACTTAATTTAGCTGACATGGGAAAGCCATCCATAATCTCAGCTCCTGTTCCTATTCGTTCAATATTGCAAGGTTTTCTGCATCCAGACTAATAATACCACCCCAAGCTACTTCATGAATAAAATGTCACCAATTAACCAACCAACTAAAACAACTTGTTTGAAAATAGTATCTTGATGTTGCATAAGCACACATCAATGCTGAGTAACCAATTAAACATTATTATCGGTGAAATGAAAACCACACAAGCAAAGATTCACGAAAGAAAAGGAAGTGATTCATGAAGATGATCAAGAAGGTTAAACCATAGCAAAACGGACAAACAAATCAAAGCATTATCTGAGAAAATGGGACGGTCAGAATTACTAGTTTCATGTGATAAAGTCCTCAATTTATTTCTAGATACAGGAAATGTTATGCCTAGTGTGACAATCAAAAACAACATGAGGACATAACCAGGATCTTTTGTTCCAAGTAAAAGCTCTTGAAGGTACTTCAAGTAAATCTTGGAATTATTAAAATAGGAATTACCCCGAAAATCCTTCAAGGTAAACCAAAATCCAACAAATTCAACGCTCATAAGCCAAAGGAAGCAAAATAAATTCATCTGATAACATGAAGAAGCGCATCAACGAAAGGATAGA
The DNA here is from genome assembly GCA_019155195.1 of Avicennia marina. NCBI lineage: Eukaryota > Viridiplantae > Streptophyta > Magnoliopsida > Lamiales > Acanthaceae > Avicennia > Avicennia marina. The sequence goes on from CM032769.1 coordinate 8,956,753, forward strand.
ACAGAACAACTGGCCTTAAAACCCAAAAACGAAAAAACGAGAACAATCCAGAAATTCCAAAACCGAAAACCAATAAAAAATCAGAAAGCAATTCAACCTCCGAAAACCATCCGACACCAATCAGATAACTCAAATTCACGCAAGCCCACGACAACCAGTCCGTAGAGAATGAAAAAAGATCCCAACTTTAATCCAACCAGGTCGATCAAGATCCAAAAACCACCATAAAATTAAAACTACAAAGTTCAAAACCCGTGAAGATTGAAACGTTAATAGACGCTACGGACATCAGAACAAACCAAGAACTACCCAAAATCAAGAAGAAACGAGAATATTTTATCCGACCATTAGAATTTTCTGTTTTATCCTTTACCTGAGAAAAGGACCTCAGAAACTGAAGTCCAATTGGCACCGAATAGAAAGTCCTGGCTTTCAGTGCTGCATCGATACAAGAATTCTCCGTGAATCCCGTCTTGGGGATTGTGTACAAGAGTGTGACTGTCCAAATCAAGGATGGGAGTCAGGGTTATGTACCAAGTTTGCATGCAATTGTATAATAATGGACAAGGGGTTGGGGCTTGGGGGCCAGGCAGCTGGAGACAAGAAAAATGAGTCGACGGTGGGCCCCGGCTGACTTCGCTGAAGGAATGGAATTTGATTTGTTTCCTCCCACAGTATGCCCCACCATAACAAACAGTCCAGTAAAACTAGAAGCCACTCCTGATTGCTGGTGTAGTCAAAATTTTAATATTGCGGCCGGAAAAATATTATTCCTCTCTGGTTTTTCCGCCTGCCCTTTTCTCCTTCTGTACGAGAAAAGACAATCGAAGGAAAGCATTAATTAATTAATGGAAGAAAGGGCGTCACTTTTACGCGGGGGAGAGGCGTCTCCTGCTCTCTCGAACTGTTCTTCCAGCCGAAGCAGATGATTTGACCCAACCTATGAAGAAATTCAAAGACGTTACAACTTTGCAAAGCCTCGTTTGGCAATCACACGTCAAAATTTACCCAAGACAAATATTCTACTTAACAATAGTTATATATAAATTTAACTTCAAACTAGTTCCTATTTTATATATGTTTGTTTTTTAATCTTTTACCTTAAAAAACATGTCCTGTAATTATTATATATTAAATTTTTATCTCTATTCCTCTTATTTTTATATTAAAAAAATACACTAAAAAATATATGTCAAAGATAAAAATAAACATAACCTATGTGTATCAAAATATTTAAAATTTAACTATTACGCTTGTTAATAATCAAATTAATACCCACGTGTATATATATACACACACTCTTAATTAATTATTACTCATGCATTTTATTGCGTCGCATAATTATTGTTATATATATTAATACAAAGTTTAAAAATTTAAATTTTAATCCCATCAATAATTTATAACTAAATAAATTTTCATAATTTATAAAGTTTCCATCATTTTCATCCGAGAACAATCACAAATCAAACATAAACATAATTTCTCTCTTAGTCCCGGTTTGTTTCTTAAAAAAGAATTGAGAAAAAAAAAATAGCAGACGGATTTTTTAGTAAGAAAAATGTTTAAGAAAATAACTTTCTTCCAAGGAAATTTTCAAAATCTTTCCTTGAAAATATTTATCAAATTTGGGAATAAAATAAAATACTATTTCTAGAATTTCACTTAGACCAAAGGATGGGAAAATATAATATTTTCCTCCAATTATTTTTATAAGAACAAATTGCATCTTAAGTTGTGTTTGGCGAAGATTGCCTAAATCTGGATTGAGGGTCCTCGAGGGTCTTCTTCTGCTTTAGCATATTCCAAGTTGAGGACTAAGACACGTGATGATGCCCTTTGAATTTTTTAATTTTGTTTGAAATTTTTTTTTATGGTAAAAAATAGTTATGTATTTTAGGTATGAATATTTACTAGATAATGTAAATTTGATAAATTGTATATTTGTTTTTTGTTTTTTCATAATTTTTTATGTATACACGTATATACTTTAATATAATGATTGAATAATGTAATAATATATAAATTTAATAAATACTTTTAACAGTACTAATATATATATGTATATATATGTGTGTGTGTCTATGTGACTGTATGTATATAACGTATATGAGTAATAATTTAATTTTGAGTAGAAGTGATATTAAATTATGAAAATTTATGTGTGTATGTGTTAGAAGAAAAAATAATTTTTGAAATATTATATATGAAAATTGTACTTTATCTGTGTATATTTTGTTATACAATATGGAGGTTCCATTCTCGTCTTTATATATATCTGTACTGTGTAAAAGGTTGAGTAAACTCCATGGTTCCCAATGTTAATTTACTAAAATGTCTCGTTCCCTCTATTTATTTCATTTCACTTTTTTTTTTTTTTTGTATAATCTATTATCTTTTTACTTTTTACTTATTATTTTGTTTTCTCCATAATCATTTTCTTTCTCTCTTATTCTATATAAACTATCTAATATAATTTTTTGATAACTTATTTTTATTATTATTTTGTTTGAAAATATATAATAGATTTATATTTTATTGTCATTAATAAAAGATCATGCACACACATAAAATATGTAGTTTTTATTAAATAAATTATAAAAATATTTATATACATACGAGATATTTCAAAATATTCATATATTAAAAGTAGAAAATGACATTCAACCAAAATATTATATTTTGAATTAATACGTAAAGCTATCAATTGTTCTGTTTTTCCCTAGTCTTTTATACCACGCCTCATAGGAAAAGAAAAGACTTGGAAATCAATCTCAAGAAAATTAAAAGAAATTTCCATAATTAAGTATTAATACTCACATGTTTCAAGATTCTTTTGTTTTAAATAATAACTTTCACTGAAAGGGATCAGAAACTTTTAGGCTAATTAAGTTTCTGATGCAGAGGACCACGTAAATATTAAAATGACCTGTCTCGCACATGTAATGGTCTAGCAAAATAATATTTTAATTGTGAAGATTCTTTAATTTATTTTACTATATTTTATTAAGTTTATTATATATTATATGTTCTTCAGCAATAGATTAATTCAAATCCAAACGGGCAAAAAGTATCCACGAATAGAAAGAAGCATCCAGGGGTTGTTACCCTTTCCATAAAGTAAACTTTTCAAGTGTGTGTTTTTGAGTGAATGGACGAGATTACTACAATAATTTTTTTCTAATAAAAACCTTCTTATGCCAATTAAGTAGTTTTAACAATTTTTTTTTATGAAGCAAATGCAAATTAGAATGCAACAAATATAGTAAACTTATAGCTTGATCATCAGATGTATTTCGTCCATTGGCTTCTAGTTTGATTAACCTAGAAAATTTAATCCCCCCTTTTTTTTTAAAAAAAAAAAAAACAATAGCATAAAGAAGAAGAGAATAAAATGACAGATGCATGCATATACTTCGCCACAAAGAAATAATAGACAGCACAAAATGACAGATGTTTACAGAAATGATGACTTATTTGACACTTTTAGCAAACGTTAGTGGGCAGAAGGGATAAAGGTTTCAACTTTAATACCATCACGACATCTGAAAAGTACCATATTTTGGCTATGCCAACATTAATAACATCCATGGAGGGGACACCAAACTTTTTGTGAATCTATGGACATGTCTCTGTAATTGTTGGCATAAGCTGCCACTTCATTGAACGACCGTAATACTTGTGTGTGTGTATTCATATATGTGTGCGTATATATATTTTTTATCAGCATTTCAGCATTCAGTTGGTTACCAAATAGTGTAGACAATGCTTATTTTAGTTTTTAAGTGTATTTTTCTTCAAATTTATGTAAAAATATGAAAGAAAATGAGATGAAATTGTAAAGAAAGTTTAATAATTAAATTGTGTATTATTTTGAAAGGAAAAAGAAACATAGCCGTAATCTTTCAATTAAATTATTACATAAATCTATACTCCTTTTTTAAGGCTGAGTGACTTTAACTGTCATTGTCGCAATGTGAATTGTCTGAAACATCTTCCTACCCTTAATTGGAACAGTTATAAAGCGGGTTGTTTAGTAGATTTAATTGAATTTCTCAATCTTTCATGGTATCCCATTTTATCAGATAAAATCAATCCAAATTTCCGTGACCTACCACGCTAGTTTCAATCACATTTTATAACCTTCCATTTTGGTATGCCAAGTCTTGCTACTTTAAATTTAAATTTCAATAACAACCATTGTTTATTTTATTTTATTTGTATTTGTATTTATGTGTGTTCTAATATACTTACACACCTTCAGTATATTATTTTTTTCAACGCAGGCAACGGGTGTGCCTCATTGCTAATTTACAGACAGTAATTGAGTGCGATGATAGTTTTCTATGTGGCATGACTATGTTTGCTTTGCAATTTTGACTATTAAAAACATACTATATCATTATATTTTTTAAATTTGATCTCTTTATCTATCTTACTTATACATAATTTTCGAAATAAAAATAACTAAAAGCTCGCATCTAAATTTAAAAATAAAGATAGCCATTGTTGTTTTCACTTGGTTGTACATAGAAAAACGACTAAACTCACACCTAAAGCGAGCCACAATGCGAGTTGGTAACAGGAGAGCCAAACCTACACCTACATTGTATTCGCAAATAAATGAGCTCCTAAGAACATTCCGAAGAAGTTTCTCAATTCCATTATAAAGGAAAAATTCAAAAAATGGGGTATCAGAAAAACCGTACACATCTTGAAGATTTACTGCTTTGCAACAAGTAAGCCACAAGAGCATAACCACGAATTTGAGGTTGTACAGTAAAAGCCAACAATAAAAACCATAAGAGAGAATTTAAACAAATAAGCGGGAAATGTAAATGCAAAACAGTTCTAAAGCACTTGGAAATTTGTATTATAGAGTGCAATCACCATGCACCAGAACCTGAATTTCATGTATTCTTATAGTATGGTAAGTTTCCTATGCAAATGCTTCCTGGTTGAACTCTCGTGATCTCCATCATGATCATGGAAAATAAGGGTCAAAACTCCAACTAAACATAGAACTGAACCTGCGAGGAGCTTGTCATAGTGTTCCACCCAACGGAACTTCAGCTTACTTGTGCCATAGAATAAGAGAGCCACTAGTGAGGTCATTACAGTGATAGTGCTGCCAAAATATGACAATGCAAACCTGTGAGAAGCTCTTTGAACTTTTTTTTTTTTGGGAGTGTAAGTATGCGTGCAACAAAATCAAAAGTAGATATACTTCACTTATATTACCAAACATAAGTGGGGCTTCAGTATCATCAAGGCACTAACTGTCCTTTACCACGTCATGTGCAAAACTCCTTAAAATGCTATGGTTGGAAACTCAGAAATCTGGACTTCGGCCTGAAATTGTTTGGAAGCCTATAAATCTATTTCTAACGCAAAATTATAACTAAAAGTTCAGAAACCTGGCCTTTTGTTCTCAAATTGCTTGGAAGTATAGGCTTTGTTTATTTTTAAATTTTGGAGCTTGTTTTTAAATATTTTTCTCTAGAAAATTGTGTAAAAGTGAAGGAAAGAAAGAAATAAAAAAAAAAGATAATAATTGAGTGTATATTTTTTGGGGGGCATGATTACAAAACAAATATAGCCATAACTTCCCTTAGCACAAAATATCTCGGCACTTCTAGAGTAAGCAATCCTCAAAATAAGAAGACATACACAACCTTTGTTGAGGCAAAAACAAAGGATGCGAGTTAAGCCAAGCTAACTCATGAACTGTGCGAGCCAATGGAGCTCAACTCAAGCTTTTACTTAAGTCAAGATTGAGCTTTTTTTTTAATTATTTTGTTTAATTAATAATATATATATATATTAACACATATCGAAATAATACATAATATAAATATTAATAATAACTTAATTGGTAGTAATTATTCTATATATTATTTATCTATATATACTAGGCATTAAAGTCAATAAATATTTTCAAATTTCAAATTTTAAAAAAAAATTTAGAGAATGCCCAAATTTTAGTTTTGATTTTAAAAAGATACATGAAAGTATATAAAAATAACTTTAATTTTCAAATGAAATTTTGATATCTTACAATAATACAATAGTGCATCTTTCAGTAATATAGCAGTGTATAATGATTTTTATTTGTAAACATAGAGGATATTAGAATTTAATTTTAATATATATTTTAGAATTATAAATTTATGAAATTATCATAAAAAATTCTAATAATGATCAAAATTTTGATTTAAGATTTAGAAAAAACATATGAAAGATCATAAACAGAAGAAATAATTTAAATGAAACTTTAAATACTATAAATTGATATAATTATGCATCTTTTAGCATTATTACATATAACAAGTATATAAAAGATATTAAAATTTAACTTTTTTTTTAATATTAAAATTTAACTTCAACCCATTTCTTTTCTTTTCAATTTCTGAAATTTTGAATAAAAAATTTGAGAATATTTAAATTTTAATTTGTATATTTGATATAAATTAAGCAAGTTCTTTCAAATGATACCATTAAAATATATCTCATAATTTTAATTTAAAAACAATAAAAACAAATTGCTATATTTGTTTTCACATTTTGATGTGTGTTTTTAGGTATGTGTGTGTATATTAAATTGTGAAAAAGTAAGAGATAAAGAGCAAGAATTTAAAAAATAAAATAATTGTAGTGTGTGTTTTGATGTGGAAAATACAAAAACAAACATAAATAATATAATTCAGTAAAAAAAAAGCTAAACCTTATAAAAATTTTATTAAAATAATAAATATATATGATTTATGAGATATCACTTCAAATTAGATAAAATCTTCGGAAGGACTGAAATTATATCTCTGTTGCAAAAGTTTGCCTGATTCTAAAAAACTAGTTTTCTTTACCTAATTAGCTTCAAATATTTACCTGAAAAAAACTAAAGGTGACAGTTACTTTTTCAGGATTGTTGTTCTATTTTAGAAACTTCAACCTATGTTCTAATACTGTTATTGTCTTTTCCCTTTTATATTGCCTTAAAATAATGTTTCATTTTTTTATTTTTGAATTATCCTCTTAGTCAAATTAATTGAATATATATTTTTAAAAAAATTATTAATTTTATTAATCAAATTATTTTACATATTGTTTTTAATATCTATTAAAAATTTAAAATAATTAAATTAAATGATTCCTAGAATTTTAAAAAATTTGATCAGCTAAGTCAAATTTGAGCTTGAGCTCCACTATGGCATGAAACTTTTACATATGTTCGAGCTCAATTAGACAAGTTAAAATACGAACTTAAACTGAAAACAAAAAGGAGTGCTCGACTTATTTGTACCTTTAAAACAGGCCAAAGGCCTAGGAGCATATTTTAACTAGGCAATTCAACTTGACTCATCAAAAGCTTCGTCCAAACTCAACCTAAGTTAAGACTAGCTCATACATGAGGCACAAGTCAAGTTCAAGTCATTGATTACTCGAGTGCTTGTCAAGCAATTCGACTCATTTAATTCAAAAGTATATTGATATCAAAAATATTATTAGGGTAAGTGTTTTGTCTGTTGGCGTGTTATTCAATAAGGTTGTGAGAGGTCTTAGCTTCAAATCTTGAAATACTCTTCATATTTTCTTTTTATTCAGCTGGACTCATTTATGGATAAAATCATATGAAAGAAACTATCAAAACAAGTATTTGGTTTAGTGTGAGAGACTGAGAGGTCCTAAGTTTGACCATTGCTTCATAACACAAACCCCCCCCCCACCCCCCCACCCCCCCAAGGATAAAATTGTTTTAAAAAATGATCAACTCGGCTTGTCCAAGGATAAAATCATATTACCATCAACACAATGACTAAGCTCTTTAGCATATTAACTCTCATCCTATTTAAATACCACCGATTAGATGCTTATTTGGCATTTTAACTCTCAACCCATTTTAATACCATTAATTAGATACAAAAATGTAAATCATGTGATTGCAATGAAGTAAAATATTGAAGGTCAAGAGAGAGTGAGCAATTTAGAACAACCAAATAATACCTGAATAATAAAACTATGACAGAAAGCACCATCGTGGATGATGAGTTTCCAACGGCAAGAAATACAAGAAGAGTTGTTGCACAAGGAGACAATGCTGGGACAAGAACAAGACCAGCTACAGCCATTTTTCCATTGTTGGTTGTGGGAATGGCTGTGCCCACCCTTTCCAGAGAGAAATAATATGACATAACTACCACCAAGAATAATAAGCAGCAAAGATGCAAGTTTATGTACTGTTTCCTCTCCTGCGATAGTGTTTGTTTTGGTGATTGCTGTTATGCCAAGGGGTGAAGTGGATATTAAATGCAAAACCGCTCCAAATGTAGCTGCATGCAGATATTAAGTTAACATTGTTCGTAATTGCATTCACAATTTACATTTGGCATATTGCCATCATAAAAATCAAATAGCAATCAAATAAAGGAATTAAATTATGGTTATCGCTTAAGGAAAAAAGGCAAAGCCACAAGGAACACTAGGACCTTTTAATTTCTATGAAGCGCCTACTTTTAAAATAAAAAACCTCCACTTAATAACAAATTTAGTGCTGTATAGTGTGGGTTAATTTCACAATGGTATAGCAGCCAGGTGCCAACAGCTCATTTCACGCAAAATGTCATTTCAGAATAACCACTGCTTCAAAAATATCCTCTCTCTCGATCTAGACTCAAGAAAGTCATAATTAACTAGCATAATGTTGCAATCAGGGTTCCAAGTGGAATAAAAACAGATTCAGGTGATAGACTTACATTTCAAAAATGGTGTATCGACTAATACTAGCAGTTCCAGCCTAACTTCTTAATGATGTGATTTGGAATGTGATATAACATGCTAAAAAGCTGACCTAGTTTTGTACACATTTGTATGTCAGATTCAACCAGTCAAAATTATCCCGTGTAGTATCAGCATGAGCGACACTAAGCTTTTGGAAATGTAATGCAATGAGACAAGGGAAAAGCTGAACTTAAGTCCACAGCAATCTGAAGCATCAAATAAATAAGAAACAACATATACAATAACTGCACTCATCATACAATTGTGAGGAAGCATAGTCATTTAGCATGATATCCTATGAACTAGTACTCACGTTACCCATACTTTGCTTGAGTTCAGGCGTTTCATTTAATCAAAATTCATTTGGATTGGATAACAAATTTCAATCTATGTTGTCTTCACAGTAAAAGTTTCTTCATATCCAGCATCACACACGAGTCAAAAAACTAATTACAGAGGGGGTATATATTTCGTTTGGCAGTCTTTCTCTAGTTATTTTTCCTTTTCTGAACTTTAAACAGCCAACTTTTCAATCTGGCGTAGCAACTAAATTCTGGAGTTTACATAAGGCACGGCTGTTTTTTCAGGGAAAGAACGTACATCTTCGGAAAAAGGAAAATTAGTGACAATCTTTCTTTGATCGTGGCATTTTTAATTAAAATATAATTCAATGAAACAATAAATTAGGGTTCAAGTTACACACATTGTGAAAGTCGTCCAATTTTCTTTCAACATTTTTAACATTAAATAAACTTGCAGCTTCTAATAGGGGGGGCTATTAAAAAAAGTACAGCACAGTGTGGCAAAAATTAAAAGCTCTTCAGGACAAGAAAAATTTTAAAATCACATGCTTCCAGAGAAACAGATTAAAATAGGAGTGACGAAGAACTTTATTAAAGAAGTGACACTAAAAAGCAATGCACGGTTGAATCTCAACAAAACAAACAAAACCCAGAACACCCTTTCCCGTTCAACCACCAAATCACACTCTTCTTCGTTTTTTTCTCAACAATCGACAAAGAAATACACATAAAACGAGCAAGAACCCAAGTATCGCTCACTAACGAGGAGTGTACGCGAAAGCGTCCATTTCGGCACCCGGCCAACGACGGAGAAAGGCAGCCAGTGTCTGGGTATGAAAGAGTGCAAAAGGGACACTGTGGCTATGCCTCCAATCGTCGGTAGGTCCTCCGCATTGATGCTGAATTTCCCAACCTCCATTATTTCTTCTCTTTTCTGCTTTTCTCGATTTTTCTTTTTCGTTCGGCAGACAGACAAAATTCAGTCTATTCTCAGCGTCGACGGGCTGTTCTGCATTAGTGCAACATGATTCTAATGATGATCGGACGGAGTGTGGGAAAGGTGATTTCGTGGGTACTAAAATTGGAAATCCAAATCCTGGCTAAAGACCTTAACGCGCTCTATTGGTTCTAATTTAAGAATTTTGTTAGTTTTGGTTATTTATTTATTCTCTATATCAATACTCTGATTTTAAGATGAGGGACCTTAGAAAAACCTTATTTTATATTTTAATTTATTTTCTAAAATACCTTTGGTATGTTTGGTTGGTAACATTGTTAGGGGATGAAAATTATTGAAATTTTGATGGGGTAAGTATTTTAATTTATTTGACTCTTTATATTTATAAACACATAAAAATATATAATAATTATTAGATAATTTGATTGTAATATAAAGATAATAATTAAGGTGTAAATACATATAAATATGAATATATAGTATATATATAAGTTTGATTTGATTATAAATTTAAAATATTTGTGTATGTATGTGTGTGTGTATATATATATATATATATATATATAAAGATGGGATAAAAATATTTATATATACGATGCTTGATAGCCTAGAAGATTGAAATTTGGAACTGTAGAACAAAGAAATGGAAATCGTATTCTCTAGCGCGGTTTACACTGAACTTGGCCAATGCCAGACTTTCTCAATCTTGGTATTTAGGTGGCATATCTCATCTTGGTTGGCAGGTTATGAATGGACTAAATGACTAGATTCTCTTGAAACTCTAGCTAAGCTAATCGTTTTAGTTCCCTTCAATTAAACTCATGAATCATATTCCCTATTGAAATTAGTTAAGCACTAATTTTTGAATTTTCTTCCATGATCACATCTAATTCTAGCAATTCTCTCAACTAAACCTCCTTTCTTGAGTTGAAGTTGAAGGTGTTGAATGTGTCTAATTTTTCTTTGAGAGTTCAAATAATTAAATTTAGAGTAATCATCCGTAGACACAAATATATATCATTTAACACCTAAGTGGATAACATGTTTTAGTAATATACCATTTAACACTAAAAGAATCAAAGAAATATTTGTTCTAAATATAAATTTTTGATTAATTACTTAAATATTAATGTTCATTTGTATCGATATTCTGGTAGTTTATTATGCATGTACATATTGTATGTCATAAAATTATGCATATGCCTATATAGTTATGTTAAAAAGTATTATTCATAAAGAGTTATGAATATTGACATAAGGCTTCTTAGTATATAATCATTAAAATTTGTTTGCATATAAAAAGTTCTCTGAATGTGCATTAGAGAATCAGTACACCCTGCGTACTGTGTGTTTGTATGATGAATGTCATATAATTCAATATGAGATATTGAAAACACATGTGTGTGGATACGTCATTGGAGTATAAGTATGAACATTAATTCGAAGAACAAACAAACACATGGAATTCACTTTTTGCTAGAAAGCTTAAGAATTCTATTGTTGTGGAAGGGATGATGGTTTATGCATGTAAATCTTGCCTTAGGTAGTTCATGGACTATAGGAACATGAATGAAAATGGCGAGTGGAACGAGGGAGGAAATATATAATAGAAAGGAGTAAAAACTAAAAAAAGAAAAGTGTGTAAAAGGTTGTGAAAAAAAAAAGTGAGCTGAAAATAACTGGCCTACTCTACTAGTTGGAGTGACTTAGTGACGTCTATTAATTCTTGTTTAAAACAATTGCCTAGTTATGAGTATGCAAAGCATTTCGAATATGTTGATGACTGAGTAATTGGGGAAGCGCGGTGACCCTTATTCTTCTTTACGTAAAAAGGCTCCTAACAACTCAGGAAAATTTATAAAATAGCTCACAAGAAAGTTAGAAAAGAATAAGTGTGGGGCAGGGAATTCAAAGACCCTACCTCTTTTGCTTAACCCCACTGAAGTCCTATTGATCTCATGTCATCTATTGTTTAAGTTTGTGTAAAGATGGGTAAGTGAACTCAGTGATGGGGATTTATCTATGCATTAGTGGTCTTTCGTAAGTAATAGCACCACCAAGTGATTGAAGTGATTAGAGGTTAGGAGTGGCTCACACACTTATAGGGGCATTTGCATTAAAGATAGAGGGCTTAAGGATGTAGCGTTCTTGAATAATTTTGGAATTGGTTGACAGCTTTAAAATAAAATCTTTTTGGAATTAAGAAGGATAACTAGCCCAATTCTACTATTACATATGATGATTATACTAGTAATAAATGTATATTGTTTTTGTCAATGAATTCTTATTTGTTAGGGACCAGCAAACCTCAAGTGTGTGGTTGTGATAACATTTGATTTTACAGCAAATTCTAGCCTTTCACTTAAGATTAGTGCTTAATTATGATTTTTAACATCAAAAGTCTAAGAAAAAGTGTTTTTCAATGAAAATCATTTGCTATGATAGGAATTGCTAAAAATTGAATGAAAAATTAGAATTCTTGGACCAAATAACATAAATGCTTGATAGTCTTGTTGGTGAGACTAGAAGCAATGCAAGAGTTGGCAACAGGAAGCTTCACGACTGCGAACCACCACATCTACAATCACAAGGAGAAGGTGGTGACCGCGAGCTGGACCGCACACCATTCTAGCAATCCTACAGTTGAGCATCGCACTTGGGAGGCTGGGCCTCGCAACAATGGGAGTTGGAATCACGAGCACAATCAAGGAATACAATATGTTTTTGAAAATTCGAAGTTGAGACTCGCGATAGCAAAAGGCAAGTTTGTAATCGCAAAAGGTGATACCGCGGCCACGAAACAAAGTCACCAAGTTTATGTAAATTCCGTGCCTGGGTTCACAAAGGTGGAAAAAGAGTTTGCGGCCATGGTACTTGTCCTCAAGACCATGAGAGAGGTAATGATAGCAACCTGAATTATTTTGGGAAGTGGATTTTGCACAATTTTTGGACTCTTTTTCCTACCCTACCATTCTACTATGTATGAAATATGAAAATAAAGTTAAACGGGTTCTTAGTTTTTGAGGATCTTGGAGGCAGAATAACAAAAGAAAAAGGTGAGCAAGAAGGAATTCATTCAATTTCATGACTACATAGTGCATGCAACTATTCGACACTTTAGAATAAGCTTTTTCCTGTCTTTTCCTTTAGGTTTTGAATTGTGGATTATGAAATTTAGCTAGGTTTTGTTGCCGATTAGTATGAATTGCTAAATTTTATTCTAGGACCATGTGTCAGTATTTGATTTTTGGATGACTGAATGAATTTCAATTAACTTTTGTTATTCTAGTTATTTGTAATTGTGATCTTAATACTTTTAAAGAATTAGCAACCCTTTAATTGAATTGTAACTACGTGGGAAATTACAGGAGTGAAACTAACGGGTTAGACCAACAGTTGCAAATATTAATTTTATGGGATTCACGGAAGTGAAACCATAAAATTGGTACGGAACAAATTTAATCAAAGATCTTAATCTCAGTTTAATTGGATTATGGGAACACATCTAATTTGAATTGAAATTTTAAAAGAATATTGGAAGATATCCTGAACACAATAAGATTAATAATCCTTTACAAGGCAATTAAAATTAATTGTTAACTAGATTCACCATTCATTGAAAATCAACACTACACAAAGGCGTAGGTCTCTTCATAATTGAAACTCTCTTTTGATTAGTTGTCGCTCAATAGACATACCATTGTACCCTTTCTATGGAGACAATATTTGTTTATTATATAACAAGCTGTATTGATTGCCTTAGCCCACCTTTTTGTATTCATTTGCTTTGCATTAAGCATAACACATGCCATCTTCTATAAAGTTCGATTTTTACATTCCACCACTCTATTTTGTTGGGATGTCTTAAGGGATGAATACTCATGTTAGACGCTATGTTGGGAACAGTAGTCATCAAAATACTAGTTTTCAAACTCGTAGTCATGGTCTATTCGAATTATTATGATTCCACTAACAACTTTGCCTTTCATATTTTCCAGTTGAGTGCTTAGTTTTTTGAAGGCTTCGAAGGTCTCTATTTTTCTTTCAAGAAATCAATCCACGTAAACGTGTATAATCATCAATACAAATAAAAATGTACTTTTTGCCTGCTACACTAGCGACTTTAGTTTGTCGTATAAGGTCCATGTGAAGTAGTTTCACAATTCTTAAAGTACTCAGCCTTTGGAATGCTTTATGTGGTGATCTATGTTGCTTACCCAATTGACAAGGTTCACACATATTTGAGCTATGTCCTATCAATGTTGGTAACCCATGAACAACTCCAATTTTAGATAGCTTCAACAAATCATCATAATTGATGTGTCTAGGTCTTCTATGCTATTTCTCATTTTCCTTAGTGCTGGACTTCAAATAGGTTGAGTTACTACCCAATGTGTTGCATTTGTTATCTGATCTATTGCTAATAAATACACTACAATCATTATAGTCATATATTTGACATTGATCTTTAGTGAATTTTACAAACAGGTCTTGGTCACAAAGTTGACTTATGTTGAGCAAATTGGCTTTTAGTCTGTCAACGTGTAGGATGTTCCTCAACTTTGGAATTTCGTCAACATTAAGTGTACCTTTTCTAATCACTTGATATTTTTGTTCATCACCAAATGTAACATGCCTTCTTGAAATGCTTTTATAACATGTTTACTTCTCATATATTTGGAATATCCAATATCAAAATATCAAGTTTCTTTAAAGCAAGCTTTTAATGAAGCAAAGGATACCAAATGTTTGATCTTTGACTTCTTGACCCGTACCCGTTTAACAAGATAGTTGTTCCTTTGAATGTTGTCAACTTGATTGCCAACATGACCTCCATACAACACGTGCCTCAATAGAGAAAAACATTGATTCATTTAGTGTCTTGCTTTCTTGAAGAAATTCCAGAGATTGTTACGTTTTAACCTCTTCCTCCTACTGGATTAGCTCCTTATTGCGTTCTTTTTGTTAGGAACCATAGGCTCAACAACTGGAAAAGTTTCCTTGCAAAACTTGATCTTCTCTTTTTGTAAGGCTTTAGTCGCTATGATCTAAGCATATCCAATTCCTATTCAGTCTAATGCTAATTTGCCTATTGACAGTACATCCTCTAATTTGACTTTATCCATATTCAACTTGTTCAAGGTGGACTCAACTTCATGGCACAGTCATCAAGTTTCTTATATTCAAGTTTCAATTTTGAACATTTATCATTTAAACAAATGTTCAATTCTTTACGGATATTACCTCTTCTTTCAAATGTTATTTTCGGACTGGAGTGCCTGTAACTTGGCAAGTGGAGTAAAGTTCCTCATCTGCATTACTCTCATAATCCGACTGGTCATCATTTGAAGTCACAACATTTTTCTATTTTGCATTTATCGAGTTGAAGGTAACTTGATTGCTTGTATGGTTGGACTCATCATTTAATTCTTTTAAACTTCCGTCACTCCAGGTGGAATTCATGGATTTCCCTTGCTTCTTTAATGTATTGACACACTTTACTTTAATATGGCCATAACCTTTGCATTCATGGCACTGCACGCCTGAATTTTTGCTGAAATTTAGCTTTCTTCTCCTCAGCATTCATGGAGGTTTTTCCATCCCCACCTCATTTAAAATGCATTACCATCTCTATTCACATCAACTCACTATCTTTTGGGAAGGCCGCCAAAGGCTTTGGCAGCACCTTATATACATACTTGATTATTAAAATTAGAGTGCTTGGTCTAAGGATACAAATGTTAAACTAAATTCTAACTGTATCTTTTCCACAACAATATGTTGAATCTTATATTGCAACTGCTTTCTTTCATATATTGTGATCTCCTCAAAATTTACATCAAGGCTTATCCCTTAAAATGATGGTTGATATTTGGGTTAAGGTTTCTTATAATTAGAGTCTCATATCATATTTTCTCCCAATTGGTGCAATATTACATAATAATGTGATATCTATAGGACTTGAAAAAAAATGGTAACTAAATAATTTGACTATCTGAATAATGATTTGTCCTCATACAAAATTTTATGTCGCATGATGCTAACTAAGGAAACACAAACTAAAAATATCCCACTCTTGGAGGAAAACTATTACCATAATTCTTGCGAATTTGGATTATAATGAATTCTCCAAGCAATTTCGACTTAATTTGCTACTGTTTTGAGCTAACATAAATGAAAATAATAATAGATAAAATCTCAATGTTCCAACCGGAAGATCTTCGACCATACTAACAAAGGATTAATCAACATTTTTCTTTTTTTTTTTTGGATGAAATAAAAATAGTATAAGATGTAAGTGTTAGAGAAGAACAGGGATGATGATTTTATTACTACTACTACCAATAAAAAGACACACTCTATGTGTGTGTAAATTTATTTGTAAATAATAAAATTATTGTTAAAGGAAGTGAGTATAGTTTAAAATAACATATTTTTTACCACTAACTTACACATTTAATGAATAGTGGAGAGTCTGAACCCTTAACCTTACAAATGTTCCAACCGGAAGACCTTCGACCACACTAACGAAGGATTAATCAACATTTTTCTTATTTTTTTCTTTGATGAAATTAAAATAGTATAAAATGTAAGTGTTAGAGAAGAATTGGGATGATGATTTTATTACTACTACTACCAATAAAGAGATACACTCTATGTGTGTGTAAATTTATTTGTAAATAATAAAATTATTGTTAAAGGAAGTGAGTATAGTTTAAAATAGCATATTTTTTACCACTAACTTACTCATTTAATGAATAGTGGAGAGTTTGAACCCTTGACCTTATATTTGAAAGTTTAAAATAACATATTTTTTACCACTAACTTACTCATTTAATGAATAGTGGAGAGTTTGAACCCTTGACCTTTTGAAAGTTTAGGAAGCTACCATTAGTCCACACATGGAGGAAAACCATTACCATAATTCTTATGAATTTGGATTATAATGAATTCTCCAAGCAATTTTGAGTTAATTGGCTACTATTTTGAGCTAACATAAATGAAAATAATAATAGATAAAATCTCAATGTTCCAACTGGAAGATCTTCGACCACACTAACAAAGGATTAATCAACATTTTTCTTTTTTTTTTCGATGAAATTAAAATAGTATAAGATGTAAGTGTTAGAGAAGAATTGGGACGATGATTTTATTACTACTACTACCAATAAAAAGACACACTCTATGTGTGTGTAAATTTATTTGTAAATAATAAAATTATTGTTAAAGGAAGTGAGTATAGTTTAAAATAACATATTTTTTACCACTAACTTACTCATTTAATGAATAGTGGAGAGTCTGAACCCTTAACCTTATAAATGTTCCAACCGGAAGACCTTCGACCACAGTAACGAAGGATTAATCAACATTTTTCTTTTTTTTTTGATGAAATTAAAATAGTATAAGATGTAAGTGTTAGAGAAGAATTGGGATGATGATTTTATTACTACTACCACCAATAAAGAGATACACTCTATGTGTGTGTAAATTTATTTGTAAATAATAAAATTATTGTTAAAGGAAGTGAGTATAGTTTAAAATAACATATTTTTTACCATTAACTTACTCATCTAATGAATAGTGGAGAGTTTGAACCCTTGACCTTATATATGAAAGTTTAAAATAACATATTTTTTACCACTAACTTACTCATTTAATGAATAGTGGAGAGTTTGAACCCTTGACCTTTTTGAAAGTTTAAGAAGCTACCATTAGTCCACACACGGAGGAAAACCATTACCATAATTCTTATGAATTTGGATTATAATGAATTCTCCAAGCAATTTTGAGTTAATTGGCTACTATTTTGAGCTAACATAAATGAAAATAATAATAGATAAAATCTCAATGTTCCAACCGGAAGATCTTCGACCACACTAACAAAGGATTAATCAACATTTTTCTTTTTCTTTTTTTTGATGAAATTAAAATAGTATAAGATGTAAGTGTTAGAGAAGAATTGGGATGATGATTTTATTACTACTACCACCAATAAAGAGATACACTCTATGTGTGTGTAAATTCATTTGTAAATAATAAAATTATTGTTAAAGGAAGTGAGTATAGTTTAACATAACATATTTTTTACCACTAACTTACTCATTTAATGAATAGTGGAGAATTTGAACCCTTGACCTTATATTTGAAAGTTTAAAATAACATATTTTTTACCACTAACTTACTCATTTAATGAATAGTGGAGAGTTTGAACCCTTGACCTTATATTTGAAAGTTTAAAATAACATATTTTTTACCACTAACTTACTCATTTAATGAATAGTGGAGAGTTTGAACCCTTGACCTTATATTTGAAAGTTTAGGAAGCTACCATTAGTTCACACACAACCAACCACCCACCTACCCACACATATTAGTTTAAAATAATTGCAATAAAACTAAATAGTTTGATAATTAATTATTGTCCTAAGCTTCTTGATGTAACTACTAAAATAAACACTAGTAAACGTACCATTTTAATCTTCCTATATATTGGAAAAAAATTCAAGTAATTCTTATGTGTATTTTTTTTTTTTTTGCTTTCAATGAAGCAATAAATCATCTTATTGACTAAAGCCTAAATAAAGACGGATGCTATTAACTAAGTTGATTATGATAACATATCTCGTTAAATAATTCTTAGGTAGGGTATGAGTTACAAAATATTTTTCTTCTTAGGTCTTGTGATCCAAGTGTAACTTTGGTGTAGGTAGAAAAAATGACATAAATAGCTAGAATCCACTCCAATTAGATTGCATAAAGAGTAAATAAGGATGTATTCGTAAATGTTTCCAAGAAGACTGATTTAAAACCACACAAAACGTACAAAATAGATTTATATAGGTGGGGACACTTAGAAATGTAATTAAAATTTCTTTTCTAGGAATTTTCTGTCACTAGCCAAAGGGTAATACCCTCTATTGTTTTCTTTAGGAGTTTTTATTTTTGTAATAAAATAAATATTTTGCCCTTAGGTAAAAAATGGTTGTTGGTGTTATTATATGTCAAAGGTTGATAAATGAAAATTTTCCTTTCTAACACTTACACAACTTTACTAAGGAACCCTATGGTCAAACTAGTTGAAAAGTTGTGATTTCAAGATCAAATTGCGAACTTTGTCCTCTACATACCCGAAAATAACAATTCAAAACATCAAAAATTTAATGTGGTAAAAATATATAGTAACTTATAAAAATGAAGCAATTCATTTGGAAGAAAATCTTAATTTTTGACAAAAATTACCGTGTGCATAGAACACAAGGAGTAAAATTGGAGATTTTCTCATTTCTTGGTGAATTTGATAGCGTGTCAATATGAAAAATATAGCTCTTAATGAAGTGTGTGCATCATGCACGTAGGTATTGCAATATATTTTCTAAATATATTATCAGAAATACTAAGATATATGTTTAAATCATAGATCACTACTAGAAATCTGTTAAATTAAAATTTTTTTAAATGTTTAAATTTATATATCTTCCAGTGAGGATATTATATTAAATTCCAAAAAATTAAAAATAAAATGTTTAAATTTATAATGTCCTTCTTAGAAGTTATTCAAATGTATATTTTTATGTTCGTTTTTAATTTTTTTTAAGAATTTTCTAAATATATATGTAGTATTTTTAAAAATATATTTTCTATTTCTTGGAGAATATATTTAGAAAATATGATAAATTTTCTAAATTTATTTATTTAGAAAAATGAATCATTTTTTTATTTTTAAGAAAGTTTAGACTTTTAAATTTATACGTTCTTTTCAATCTATAAAACATATTTCAATTTTACATATGACGTTTCTTAACTTAGGAAATCTATTACTTTTTTTTATTTTTAAAGAACATTTTTGTATAACATAGTATTTGCAAAATATAATCATTTATTTTTGTTTTTTGGAAATTTTATAAGTTTAGAATGTTTAGAATATATTTTCATATCATCTTGATCAAAATATATTTAATTTTTTTTAGTTTTTTGAATCATTTTTTATATTATCAAAAATGTAATTTTCACTTCAATTTAGAGAATACATGTATCAAAAAAATAAATTTTAAAATTTATTATTTTTAGAAATATAAATCATTTTTAATGTTCTTTTGGCAAATTTAGATTTTTAAATTTATAATTTATGCTGTTATATTTATGATTTGTAAAAATATATTTTTGCTTTTTTAAGTGTAATTTTATATCATTTTATTTTTAGGAAATACAATTTCTTAATTTGTTGTTATTTTTGCATGGGGTTTTAGGGGTTTTCTATAATGCGGTCTAATGTGGCAAATTTTATCCAGTTGAGGGTTACCTCACTGTAGGGTAATTGTCACACTATCAAGTTCACCAAAAATTAGAAAATATCCAATTACTAGTCATGTGTGATGCGTGTGGCAACTTTTAGTAAAAATTAGGGTTTTCTTTTGGAGGTGTCTAGAAATTGCTACATTTTTTAACAAATTAGTACACATTTTTGCTACCTCAAATTTTTGATGTCTTGGATCACCATTTTCAAGTATGTATAGGACATATTTTACATTTTGACGTAATCTCAGTAACAGGATCAAAAATATTAGAATCGTGCATTATTGTTATGATATGGCATCAACTAAATAAGCACATAATTTTAAGCTATTTTTTTTGGAGTAATACAAAACTTATTATTAACGCTCACAAATAGAAAAATAAAAAAAAATCATTTTTGTTTGTGAAAATAAAATTTCATTAAATTGGATTTTTTAAAAATAAAACACGGAAATTAAATCATCAAAAGCCCTGTGAGTTTCAAACATCAATATAATATATCAAGATCATCCGGGTAAAGAGCTCAAGTTTGAACTTGATTCAAAGTTGAGTTTATTAATTCATAAATTCGCCAGGGTCATCTTGTTATATCACTAGTTCCTGGTATTTTATGTCTTGCCATTACATGATATCACCGAACTCAGTTAATAAAGTTAGAACATTGTAGCCAAGAACAAGGACATCTCATGTGAACATGTTACACTGCCTAAAGGATATTATAATGGAGACTTAACTGATCGGCCCCTCCTATCTACCTCAATAAATGCATTGCTTCCTTTCAATTCGAGTCACCTCTTTAATTCTCACCTAATTCCCAAAACCTAACTTTGCATAAAGTGGACCACACATCTCACAAGATTTGCAGTTGAACGTCACTTTGCATTCAATTTCTTATTACATTCAAAAAATAATAATGTTTTTTGCGCCAAAATCAATATTTTTTTATGGATTTTTATAAAAGTAACTGATAAAGAGGAAAAAAAGTTGTGTTTGATATATAAATTGATATGTTATTTGATGGATAGTTATGTGTTTTGATTTTGATAAAAGAAAAAATACACATAGCCAAGCAATTGAAGAACGTCATTCAAGAGGTTTATCCAAATCTGCATGATTATGATGATCGAACCACTAAAAATTTCCCATCTGTTTTGTCACGAGATTTGACCAATGCAGTAGATCTATCTTATTTGATTATAACAGAAATCGCAAAATTAATGTTTCTTTGATGTGTTCCGAAGAAAAATTAGTCAGCCAGATTCTTAGATGCATGTAGAATTCTTGCAATGTCATTTTGATGTGATGACAAACAAATAAAATAAATGGAATGCAATGGCATGGAGATGTGAAAATAGAGAGTATAGAAAAAGATAGCCCACATAAATTCTCCCATGGCAAAAGGGTTGGGATAGCATTAATGCATGGGAAAAATGGATGGGTGAAAGCAGGAAATGACCTCAAATTCAGTCACCTACAAATTGAACACTTTCTTCCGCATTCAATTCTTGCCCAGCACTTTTTTATCAATCCCAGCTGTTTCTGCAATTCCAGAATTTATTTTATTCATTACAATAGCCCTATTTATTGATGAGAAGCCACATAATAATAATTCACATCACACCCCCAAAGGGAGAGAAGCCTTACTGACTATTCACAATCCTACAATTTAGGTGCTTAGCACCAATCAACATTCCAAACACAGCCATGCTGAAGGTCAAAACCGTCACCACCACCACCAGCATAGCCTATCCCCTCATCTTCGCCGCCATATTCATGGCAGCGGCGGCACAACCACTGGAGGCCGCCCCAATGTCACCGTTGGCGCCGGCACCATCACCTGGACTGGACTGCTTCCCATATCTGATCAACATGTCTGATTGCCTGAGCTTTGTGGAGAGTGGGAGCAACTTGAGCAAGCCGGAAAAGGGTTGCTGCCCTGAGCTGGCAAACTTGGTGAACACGCAGCCTGTTTGCCTGTGTCAGCTGCTAGGGCATACTGATCAGGTTGGAGTGCCGGTTGACGTCAGTAGGGCTCTTAAGCTGCCTTCAGTGTGCAGTGTTAGCACTCCTCCAGTTAGCTTGTGTGCAGGTATAGGTTTGCCTACATGCATTTTTTCACAATTTTCTTGCTCCCAAAATGCCGAACAAACTAGCAATATTTGGATGTTAATTTTGGGGAAGGGCGAAAAAAGCACGTTTTAGGTGAAAAAAATTTGAAAATAATGTAAAAGTATGAGAGGAAATAGAGAGAAAAAAAAATTCAATGATTAGTATTGGTTTGTGTGTTCTTTTTATGGAGTGAGAATTGCTCAAAACAATGGATAATCTAACACAGCTATGTAGTCTTTTTAAGGGGTGGAAATATAATAGTTGGAATTTTTTACATTTCTTATGTTAATTTATATATTTGTGTGTTTCCTAGAATTGTATTTTGTCATATTTTGTAGACAATTATTTTTTTTCCCGCTTAGAAATCTTGTGAGAAGTTTATTTATAGTTCAGAATGTATTTAAATAGGTGTAACGTAAGCTTTAAGATCATAATTGATTCGAGAATCGGATAGTCTATGTTCTACATTAATTAAACTAATTTTGCATATATTAGGTTTTACGGGGGTGTTTATTTACTTATACGATATTTCTTGTATGTTATATTTAAAAATTATGTTAATTTTGATTCATATGTTAATAAATGTACTTGTTTAGCTTCTGTAGCTAATGTTGTAAAAGATTGCTTCTTTAGTAATAAAACTAAAAACCCCATTTTTCCTTTATAAATTGTTGAACCATTTTTGATTAATTAATTCCGTCATCAATTTTTAATGAAATAATTTTATGTTTGATTTTTGATTTTGTAAAAGATTGCTTCTTTAGTAATGTTTGATTTTTGATTAAGTAATTTTATTTTTGATTAATTAATTCTGTCATCAATTTTCTAGCATATATATCATAATTAACCAAGATCCACTGCTCATTATTCTATATAGGGTGTTATCTCATGATATTTACACAAAAAATGTATTAAAACTAAAAAAATATAAAATTTATCTAAGGCCTCCAAAATCCGTAATCAATTACACTAATCATTTGCACATCTTTCTCTATTTTATTTCTTTCCAAGCAAATGATAACAACACATGGTCACCCGATAAGATATTCAAAAAATTTGTAATCATTTCTAGACGTTCTTTTTATTTATTTTTGGAAATCTATTCAAATTTTTGAATCTTCTAATTTAATATTTTTATTTAATGTTTGTCCCCATCTTAATTAGTTCACATTTCTTGCATGAATTTTGCTGCCTATCCCTCCCACTGCCCAGCTATCCTTGCATACTCAATTATTTTTTGAATTAATTGTGACTGCCGCTACCAGATAGCAATTTACAACTTTTATTGTTCAAAACAATTATCCAATACCATGTACGTAGTTTCTTTAGCAGTCATAGCTAGAATAACATTTTACTACCTCGTAATAATACTACATAATTAATTTAGTAAAAATGCAACAAACATATTGACAATGATTGTTTGGAAGACGCACCTATCTACTTATATATTTTCTGTCCATTTATTAATTAAACAAAAATGTTTTCTAGTTTCAAAAATAATTCTAATAGTTTCTTGCAAAGATAATCAAAAATAATATTAATAGTATCATGATCAACATTGCTAATCAATAATAAAAGCGAATTATTTTTTTCTAGAATAATTAAATATTATGTTTATACTATCTATATTATATATTAAGGATATAAGCTAAATTTGTATCCACAATATGAAATTGTACAATGACTTTTATCTTATTATTTTTTTTCTATATCCTTTTTTATTTTCTTTTAATATATTTTTATTTGTATTATCTCCGTAATTTTATTTCTTACCAACTTTTGATATATCTTTCTTTTCTTATTTTAAATTCTTTTTATACTTTTAATTTCAAATAATTTTATTTTTATTATTTAAAATACGATAAATTTATATTTTACATATGGTTTTCCACATGCATGGAGCATGTAATTTTTATGAATACAAGAGACATTCACAAATGATGCTGAAGATTAATTAGTATTTGAGATAGTTTGTTGATCAATAGCAACCACTGGCAATAAAGTTCAATTAACAACTAAAACATATTAAACTTTTTGTGGGAATCCTAAAGTTTAAATTTCTAAATTTCTTAGAACAAATTGTTTGATTGCGTAACTCATTAGGCCATTTTTCAATTGCGTACACCATTCAAAACATGGCATTTTTTAAATGGACAAATTTAATGTAATAAATACAGGAGTTCAAAATTTGTAGCGAAAATTTTTATAACTTTAGAATTGATGCTATCTACTCTGTGATATTCTGCAATAATTTGTGATGGTTACCAGATTTAGCTTTTAATTATCACTGAGTCTACTTTATTAAAAAAAAACAACTAAAGGATAGTTCATTTGATGCCACGCAGCATTTGGGGTTCCAGTTGGGGCTCTTGGACCAAGCGAAGCCCCTTCACCTTCATCTGGTACGTTCTTATTTCTCCTTACAATATGCCATTTTCAAATTATTCCCCTTCCAAAAAACAAATAATTCTTTTAAATGAAAATTTTAATGCAATAAATATGGGGAGTTTAAAATTTGTAGGGCAAATTTTTATAATTTTAGCTTTGATACCATATTCTCTGTGATATTCTGCAATGATTTGAGATGGTGACTAGAATTAGCTTTTAATTTCCAGTGAATATACTTTACGAGAAAACAACTTTTGGGCTATGTTTGTTTCTGAATTAATAACTATTCATCACCATTTAAAAATCTTACAAAGTGAATATTTTATCATATAAATTTTATTCAAATTCAAATTCAAAAATTCTCTTTTCTTACACTTTATTAATAACTAACTAATAAATTTTTAATCATTATACTTAATTACGTCAAATCAACATTCATAACTATAATTTTTCCCATTCACATTTATTTTTGTTATTATCTTATAAATATATATATTATTACATCATCCATCATTATTACATATTATATATATATAATTTTTTTACTTATTCAAATCTTACAAATCATATATAAATTTTCTTCCCACTTAAATCATCAAAAATTTTCTAGTATGGAACCAAACATACGCTTGGTGTTCCTGTTGTTGCTCTTGGACCTAGTGAAGTGGGACCATAATATTCCTCTTTTATTTCCTTTTTACTTTACCCCTTCCTTTTTACAGTTTTTTTCTCATTATTTCCAACTAAAATTTACATATTTTAGTTCTTCTTATTTTACACTTTTTTCGAAAACCTTTTTTTTCTTTTCGTATAATGCACTTTAAAAATATTATAATTCATATGTTTAATAAAATTATATAATTTTATTGTATCTAAAATATGCAATTTTTGTTTCATCAAAAATATAATTCAATTACAAAATAAAATACACATACAATATAATTTAAAATATCTATAAAATAAAAATATAAGTTTATATGTACATATAATAAATTATATTTTAAATTTTACATACAACACAATGAGAGTGCATAGCTGCTGATTGCAGCTGTCGATCAGCAGTCATCGTCATCATCATACCATAAATACTTGTTGCACATGCATGTATGCATGTGTAGATGCTAAATGAATTTTATATAGCAGCTTTGGTTTTAATTATCAATCAAAATAAATGATCTAACTATGATTAATTTATTTTATTACGTGCAGGTATTGGTGCTCCAGGAGGAGTTTCTCCAAGAAGTGGAATCCCTTCAGATGGTACATTCAAAATTTCGCCAATTATACTTTCGAAAAAGAAGAGGATTAATTATAAGAATATTAGTGTAATTATCATTTTTATTTTTTATTTTTTAAATACAAAAATTTTCTTTCAAATTTACAGTTTTTACTTGTTTTGTTTTCCAATACATGTCAAAAACTTTTTAAAATAATTTCTTATATCATGTACTTGCTTTTGAGCTTGGCTCGCGTATAAAAAATGAAACAAAGAAATTAATCAACCTGAAAAAAAAAGTCCAAAATTATTTGATTTGAATATGTTGTAAGGTTTAAAAAATTAATTAAATGTTTATACAAGTGTTCTATGTTTAGTCTCTAATATTGAATTTTATTTTTCAATAAATGCATGTGCTATTCATGCTTATGCAAATATATATATATATATGTATATATATTATATTATTAAGTTAATAAGATTTTTTTTGTATAAAGTCAAATTACGTAACTATCTTTTTAAATTTTTTTTCTTTTTTTTCATTTAACTTATTATTTTGGTTTGTGCCTTGTAGAATTTTTTTTTTCTTTTTTCATGAACTATCTTTATTTTCTTTTTTAAATATTTTTATACTTTTAATTTTAAACATGGAGTGTGAGACTTTTATCTGAATGATGTGTGTTTTCAGGGGGATCAATAGCAGCAACGCCGTCTCCGGGAAGTACTACTGATGGAAGAAGTGCAAGCAATCTAGCCTCTGACCAACATTTCCTCATCGGATTCGCAGCCCTTTTGCTCACATATTTCCTTTGATAATTCATATTTCATGGTGAACTGATATCTCGATTTTATAATTCATATGCTGCGGCTAGATCTTCAAGACTTATTTTAGGGCTGGATTTGTGACGTTAGATTTGTTTTGGTGTGATTCTCTTCTGAAAATAATAGATTGTTTTTCAGTTTGGAGATCAGAATGGAGAAGGTGCAGAATTTGAGCGACGCAGCGCAAATTTACAGCTTAAGATATATATGCGGAGCGTAATGAGAAAGAGGAGCGATGACATGATCATGTATTCTATGACAATCAACTTGGCTAATTAATCTGTCCTGAATTCAGCAGAATTTAAATGCACACCAAGCAGTATTTCCTTCGTTCCTCCTCACTCTGAGGACAGTAATGGGGCTGCTACTAGAGGACAAAGTAAGGCTGGTGTCCGGGCTAATAGGGAGTCGAACGGCCTGTGTGGTTGCATAAAGTCCCGCCAGACTCCAGGTGTGTCGGGGCAAGCCATTTATGGGGGGAGACAACCACTTACCTCACCACTCCTTCCTAGTTCGCACCAATCTTTTGAAACTCGTATTGATTGGCCAGTTCAACCTTCGAGAAACATTGGTTTTTCATTTTGATCACATCTTAGATACGGATGGCCTCTCTTAAGAACCCATGCAAACGAGTTAAAACTAAATAAAATTGATTTTGTGTATTTTATTAATAAAAAATAAAAGGTAATTCTCAACTATCTTTTAATATAAATGAGCAAAATAATTTCTTTTTAAGTTTTCTTATTATTTCAATTATTTTTGTCTCCTAAATATTTAATATGTATATATGATTTTAATTTTTATATTTACTTTTGTTTATCTACTTATTCTTATCTATATATTATTGAGTTACTGAAAATTCAAATATTGCATCTTAAAATAATAAATTTCATATTAATTGACTTTTTACAAAACTTTTTTTTAATATTTATATTTTTGCATTGGATTGAATGAAGTTTCTTTTATACTTGTATTATAATTTTTCATTTGTCTTGAAGTATTGAATTTTTAATGTTACACCTAAAACTTATCATTAGGTATATTAATAAATTGAATTGATTTGATTTTATAAAATTGATTTAGTATTACTATATATGTGTAAATATATAATATTTTATATAATTTAAAAGAATTGGTTTTAGAGAAACTGTCAATCAACTTAAATGACCTAGTGACCCAATTAGTGTTTTAATTCAATCACCAATCCAGTTTGAAAAATACATATTGGTCCACAGCATGCATTCTTTGCATCCTCAATTCCTGCACAAGATCTGGTCAAACTTACAAAACTGATTAAGACAAAAAGTTTTCCCAGAATAACTTTAATTCCAACATACCCTAGGCCTTTGGTTTGCGCGAGCTCCATTGTGGCTTGGTAAACATCCCATAGGACTAGTATTACAATCCAACATTGGCGTGCTAACCTCATTCGATTAACCTTTTTCGTAACAATTGAGCAACTCTCAAACTTTGGTAGTGTTAGATGATGTGTTTAGGACTGCTAATGTGAAGTATATAGCTTATTTATTTGACTACTTCATATTTCTTTAGTTGTAACGTCGGTTATTTTTTTTATCTAAATTTGTGATCATGGCTTAGTGTGAGAATCATGATTTATTAGGTAATTATTGTTCAAGTTTTAAACTTGCGTTTCTAATCTTGTAGTCAATTTTTCTTTTATTTTTTGGTTTTTTTTTGGGAACCTGAGGAAACGTTGCCCTTCTTTCATTTTCTGCTGTAGCAACTCCTCATAAACCTTCGTTAAATCTTGTTCTTTTCCTTTTCTAAATAACAACAATAGACACCAGAGCCCTCTTCTTTATGGGTATTTTCTGTGAGTCTGATAGGTCATGGAAGCTGAAGCTTGTCTCTCAATTGCTCCTCCAGTTTTTGAGAGAGAAAACTGTCAAGTTTGGGCAGTCCACATGGAGACATACTTTGAAGCTTTGTATCTTTGGGAAGCAGTGGAAGAAGACTACAAAATCCCTACTCTTCTGGTGATCCTACCATGCACAAATCGAAGCACACAAGGGCGGGAAGACAGAGAAATTAAAGACAAAGGCTTGCTTGTTTGTCGCACTTTAATCCACCATCTTCACTCGTATCATGTCTCTAAAGTCAGCAAAAGGACATATGGGATTATCTCAAGACTAAATATGAAGGAGATGAAAGGATATGAGAGATGCAAGTGTTGAACCTGATACGGGACTTTGAATTACAAAATATGAAGGTAAATGAATCTGTTAAGAGTTTTCTGATCAGGTTGCTTAATATTGCAAGCAAAGTCAAACTACTCGATTCTTCTCTTCCAAAATCAAAGATTTTTGAAAAAAAATCCTTGTAACAATGCCTGAAAAATTTGAAGTTACAATTACATCCTTAGAAAATACTAAGGATATGTCAAAGATTACTCTTGTAGATCACTTGGAACCCTGGAGTAAAGAAGAGCTATGACGCTTGTGTTGAAGTATAAAGATAGATTTGGCATATGCCTGAACTCACTAGAAGTCAGACTACGTGAACCGTAGAAAACGACTGAAAATCTAATGATCTTTAATGAACGAAAATCACAACTAACACGCCACATTAATTGATACGTCACAAATCAACCAAAAACAACTTGGAATATTCGATATGGAATTTCAAAAGAATTTGAGAACTCTCTAAATTCTAGGAAGAAAAATATTGTGTTGAATATGCAATGAGTCAAAAAGTTTCAATGAAGATAAACAAGGCTCCTTTATATAGTGTACAGGAAGCCTTAAAAATCTCTAAATTTGTGTAAAATTTATCCAAAAATAACTAAGCATGAAAAAGATAAAATTCCTATCTAGTTTGGGCTCCAAATGCAAGTTAGATCGATTTGAAGCCTTGGAAGTCGATCTGGCACTTTTGGGATAGATCCGAATGTCAATCGTGATGTCTAGATTGTAATTCTAATGTTCTACTTAGGTCTAGGAATGTTTGTCACAAGTTGTGTGATCAATCGCATTGAGTGTAATTGTAATTCTAGAAACTCTCAAATTCTGGTCCTGTCGATCAGCTACTATGCTAAATTAATCAGGGCTACTTTAAATCAATCGAGGCTAGTGTTAGATTGATCTGTAGGCTGTTCTAAAGTTTGATTCTTGCTCGTTTCACACCAAAAGGCTCCATAGATGCTCTTCTTGCTCCTAAGGCCTTCCAAATGTCAAAAGGCTTCTTAAAACTCCTTCATAAGCATTGAGTGTTAGATTGAT